>CM027396.1:22673230-22701411 GCA_015711505.1 Sylvilagus bachmani
GCGCATCCTGGGTCTGTCTAGTCCCTGACCCGGAAGGGAACCCGCACCCACATTCAGGCCTCCCCGTGTTCTCCCCCAGCCCCTTGCTACGTGTCCCCAAGATTTGGGTCATAAGAAAAAGGGGGGAACCCCAGCAAAATGTATCAGCGTCACAGGCCAAGCCGGGAGTTTGGGTTACTTAGACTCTGCGAGCAAGCTCTCTCTGAGTTCTGCGAGTCGACTTTCCTCCGCTGTCAGGGCCCTGCCCTGACCGCGGGCTGTGGGTAGCTCCGGATTTTGCCCAGCGATTGGCAGAATCTATTTCTACAGCAGAGAGTGCGCTGCTGCCCCCGCTGGCCCGGTGGTGCCCGGGTGCAGCCCACAGCCGCGGCGGGCGCGGGTGCTGGGGAGCGCAGGGCGCGCGGACCCCTGCTCGCCGCGTGAAACGCCTTTTCAGCCCGGCGGGAGGTGGCTTTTGCAAAAAGCGAGACGAGGGTCTAAGCGGACGCGGTGACCGAAGGTGTTCCTCGACCCAGGAGGCCGCCGGGTTACCCGCTTGTCCTCTGCACGGCGCCCAGATGTCAGCAGGGCGAGGGGGCAGGGCGAGAAATGCAGGCCACGACCTCGCCCGTGCGAGTCCTTCCAGGATCCGAAAATCCGAGCGCGCGCTTCGCAGGCCGTGGCGCGGGGCCGCCGGCTCCGGTTTCCACTAAGGCGGAGTGGGTTTAATCTAACGACCACGCGGATCATTTTTCTGACAATCAAAGCGCACAGGAAAGAGACAAAGGACGGGGGTGGGGGGCACACTGGGGTCCTGCAGGGGACTGACGGGAGCAGCGGCTGCCCCCCCACTTGTCCAGGGAACCCGCCGGGCGCGGACTCAGGAGGCGACAGGCTGCCGCCCGTGCTGCCGCTGGTGTCGATATAACAGAGCGTGCGCTCCGCGAACTGCCCGCTCCGGCCTACGGACACGCGGCTCGCCCGCACCTGACCTGCACCGGCCCTGCACCGCAGCTCCTGCGGTCTTCCTTCCTCTTTTCAAAAGACGCAGCAGAAAAAAACATAGGTTGCCTCCCCGTCGGGGAATCGAACCCCGGTCTCCCGCGTGACAGGCGGGGATACTCACCACTATACTAACGAGGACGGGCTGCACCGAGGGCGCTCCGGATCCGATGCTATAGAAACGGCGCTCACGGGCCGCCCGCACACCCACCCAGGCCGCGGCGGGGCGGGTGCCCTTGGCCTGGGCCCGCGGTACTGCAGAAGTCGCTGGCCGCTGACCGCTGACCGCTGGCCGCGCTCCGCAGCCCTGCGAGCCCAGCGGCCTCTCTCCCTATCAGCACTTCGGGAAGCAGTTGTTGCCGGCAGGGGATGTAGCTCAGTGGTAGAGCGCATGCTTTGCATGTATGAGGCCCCGGGTTCAATCCCCGGCATCTCCACTTTTGCTCTCTTGCCATGCCAATTGCGCACCACCCTGGAGGACAGTCCAGAATGTCCGCAGAGGGCCGCGGGCCCCTCCGTCGCCCAACCTAGGGTCCCTGCGGGGCTGGGACGCGGCGCCCTAGCCTCGCGCACGCGGGACCTCCACGCTCGTCCTGCAGATGGCGCTCGCGCCTGCGGGACGGAGACGACCGGCGGTGCGAAGGCTGGAGGAGCGCAGGCAATGGGCGAGGTTTCGTCCGAAGACCCTGGGAGGCGGGGCGGGGCTGCAGGGCTCCTTCTGGCCGCCAAGTGGAAGCCAGCCGCGAGCTGGTGCAGGCCCGGTCCGGCGGCGGCCGTGCAGGTGGGGGCGTGCGGCTGTGCCCAGTGGATTCTGGAGGTCGTCGCCTGACACCCCCAATCCAGGCACCGCATTCTGCCCTAGCGACCCTGTCACCTCCCTGCCCGGGGGCGGGGTGACTAAGGGGCAAGGTCGCGCGCAAACCGGGCCAGGTCTACTCCTGCTCTCAAGGGGCTGCTTGTTTGCCAGGTTCTCCCCTGGAGAGCGGGCTGTGCTGGACTCCCCCAGGACCCACACCCCTGCTCTCGCCAGCAGCGGGTGGGGGTCCTTCCCGACGCGGGCACCCACGGCTGAGCAGAGCACTCAAGGTGGTGAGGTGGCTTCGCAGCAGGTGGGCGGGAGCAAGGCCCAGAGCCTGGGACAGGGAGCAGCGCTGGGGCTGCTTGGGGCGGGGCGCGCGGGGGGGGCAGCCCCGGAGGCGCAGCACCTGCCCACCGCCAGTCTGCGGCCATGTAGATCTGACTTATCTGAAAGCCAGAGTAAGGGGAGAGACTCTTCATCTGCTAGCTCGCTCCCCAAATGGCTGTGGTCAGCAGCCCTGGGAGGGAGCAACCAGGACTCTCACCCCCATTTCACAGAGAGGAAGCTGAGGCACAGACCGGCCCAGCACGGGTCACAAGGTGGGAAGGGTCAGGCAGGGCCTGGAGCCGAGACAGCCTGACTCAGGACAACGCTCACTTCTCCAGCGGCTCCCCATGCCCCCTCCCAGGGGAGAATATTTATTTGAAAGAGTTAGACTGACAGAGAGAGCTATCATCCACCCACTGGTTCACTCCCCAGTGGCCAGGGCTGAGCCAGGCTGAAGTCAGGAGCTTCTTCGGGGTCTCCCACGTGGGTGCAGGGGCCCAGGTTCTTAGACCATCCTCCACAGCTTTCGCAGGCGCATTAGGGAGCTGGATTGGAAGTGGAGAAGCTGGGCCTTGAGCCAGTGCTCATATGGGGTGCAGGCCTGACAAGCGGCAGCCTAAACCACTGCGCCATAGCACCAGCCCAGGCCACGCTGCCTTTGACCTCAATGCCTCATTGGAGGGGAGTCTCCGTGGACAACATGACCACCTTTCACCTGTGGGCTCCTCAGGCCTCCTGAGCCGGCAGGCCTACTCGAAGGGCTCATGCCCGGATGCACAGGCGTTGAGCGGCATGCACGGGGCTCTGCTGACAGCAAGGTCAGAAAGCACCTGCCACAGGTCTGCTCTGGAACCACGGCGCTCGGCGGTGAGGACGGAGGCAGAGACTCCGGCACCTACATCTTTTTTTTTTTTTTTTTTTAAGATTTATTTATTTGAAAGTCAAAGTTACACAGAGAAAGAAGGGAGGGAGGGAGGGAGGTCCATCTGCTGGTTCACTCCCTAAATGGCCACAACACCCAAAACTGTGCCTACCCAAAGCCAGAAGCCTCATCTGGGTCTCCCACGTGGGCGCAGGGACCCAAGGACTTGGGCTGTCTTCTACTGCTTTCCCAGGCCACAGCAGAGAGCTGGATCGAAAGGGGAGCAGCCGGGACTTGAACTGGTGCCCATATGCCGGTACTGCAGGCGGTGGCCTTACCCGTTACGCTACAGTGTTGGCCCCACACTTGCGCCCTTTATCTGAGTCCTGTGCTGATTTGGGGACATCAGAAAGGACCAGACATGGACGAGAGGGTTCCCCTGGGGACACATGTATGAGGCGTACGTTAGTCTAGAAATTAAGCCGTGCATCTGCGGCCAACCAGTTTGTGACATGGGTGCCGACCCCCTTCACAAGGCCTGGGACGAGGCGTGCGGGCAACCTGCCTCACGCCACACACCAACACAAACTCAACACGGCCTGCAGATAGCAACGCTCGAACTCAAGGGTGACAACTCAGTGACACTGGCCTGGGTGAGGCTTTCTTAGCTACGACACCCAAAACACAAGCAGCCAGACCCACCAATGGGATATCAAGGCCACAAACGCCGTCCCCCAAAGGACGCTATCGGGAAGGTGGAGCCGATCACGGGGAGAGACCTGTTCAGAGTATTTATGTGACACAGGCTTGTTCTCAGGATACTCACAGCTTGCTCCTGTGGCCAAAGGGTGGACACGACTCACGTCCACCAACACGTGCACACAGAACACGGTGGTCAGTACAGCGGGCTGTGACTGAGCCGTGGGAGGGAATGAGGCCCTGACACCTGCTATGGCAGGGAGAACCTTCCCGGCGTGAAGCTGAGTCAAGCCAGACACGGGCCACAGAACACAGCAGTGCCTTCACGGGGGATGCCACAAGGGCTCGTGGACAGGCAGCTTAGTGGCTGCTGGGGCTGAGCACGGCTCTAGGACTGGATGGTAAAAGCCGGTGGAGCGCCACGCCATGGGCAGTACGGCAAAACCTTAGCGCTCCGGCTGAGGCTGTGGGGCCAGGTGGCAAAGGGGGTGGGGTGACTGCAGCCACCGCAGTGGCCGAGACGGCGGCTGGGCAATGATGCCCTCGTCCCATCTGAGCGGCCAGGACCGTGTGGTTCTCTGGAGAGCCTACCCTAGCTGGTAGCAGGGGATTAACGCTTCCATCACGGGCAGGTCGGGCTCTGCAGGCTGCCCAGGGGCAGCCCGGGTGGGCCGAGCCCCAGGCCGGAAGATGGAATTTGCAAAGGGCTTTAAAAAAAAGATTTATGTATTTATTTGAAAGGCAGAGCAACAGAGAGGGAAAGACAGACAGACACACGCTCTGACACAGAGATCCTCCATCTCAGTCCACTCCCTCACGTGGCCATGCCAGCCAGGACTGGCCAGGCTGCAGTGAGGGGCCGAGAACACCGTCTGGGTCTCCCACGTGGGTGGCAGGGCCCAAGCAGTTGAGCCATCACCGGCCACTCCCCCAGGGTCATCAGCAGGAAGCTGGATGCAGTGAGCAGGCAGACATGGGGCGGGGGCACTGCTGGCCCCTGCCCAGGGCTCTGAGAGCCCGGCAGGTGAGAAGCCTCCCACCCCCGGGGGGGGTTCAGGAGGGGGCTGGGCAGACAACTCAGGCCAGGCCCCCGAGTCTCTCTCCCCGAGTCTCTGCACAGCACAGCCTGAGTGGCAGGAGCGTCTTTATTCAACAACCGCTCCTACCACAGCCTACAACAAGGACGCCTGGGACAGAAGCCACCCAGACCAGAGCATGGCTCTGGGGAGACGCTGGGCCCCCAGAGTGGATGGCAGAGGGCAGAGCTCCTGACCCCTTGGTCCTGAGGGGTTTTCCCGTTCCTCCTCTCCTGAGGACCTCCTCTGTCCCCTCCCTCCCACCTCCACCCTAGAAAAAAAGGGGGGAGGTCTTTTTTTCTCTTGGCTCATTCCAGGCCAAGAGAACACACATGTGTCCCCAGTCAGTGTGGTGTGGCAGAGGGGACCAGAGATGGCCAAGGTCAGCTCCTTGCCATCTGAGCGGATCACCAGGGGCACATGACCCTGGCCACATAGCCACACACAGGGAAGGGCCCGTCTTCCTGTAGGGAGGGGCTCCACAGTGCCAGGGAGGGGTCTGCAGACACCCCTGAGCCGTGCTCCCCAAGGGGTGAGCGTGGTGCAGAGAGCGTCTTCACCACAGGGACCACCTGTGACCTGAAGTCCTCACCCACCATGGACAGTCTCCCAGCAGCACCCCAGACATACAGCCAGGGACAGTGTCCAGGCCAATGGGCTCGTCCAGAATCCATGTGGGATGGACGAGGCTCGTCCAGGGCCTTGGTGGTCAGGTGACCATGCCAGGTGGTTCCAACGGCAGTGCACTGCACTCCCTGTCCCCAGTCCTCAGCAGAAGCAGGTGTCGGTCGGCTCAGCGATCAGAGGCTGGGGGCCAGGCCTTCTCAACGTCGGTGTGCATGGCTTGCGGGAGCCACTCGCAGTACTGGGTCAGCAGGTCTGCAGAAGAGAGGCTGTCAGGGCCCCGCCCCCTCACTGGGCCCCACCCTGCCCCTCCCACCGCCAGCCCTGGGCACTCACACTTGGGGCTTCTCTTCCATGCGGCCAGCAGGACGTCGCGGCAGTCGGCCTTCTCGGCCACCAGGGCGCTCAGCAGACTCTGTGTCCTGGGCTGCAGCCTGTTGGGCAGTGCAGGTCACACACGTGCTCTGGACTGCAGGATGGGTGGGGCCCGAGAGTGGGGGCACTGCCACTGGGCAGCCCTGCCCGAGAGGGTGAAGGGTCTGCAGCCCAGCCATCCGGGACAGAAGGATCCAGAGCCACCCCTCCCACCACTCTCATTTTCCCTGCCTCTGGCCCAGCCACCCTGGCTCCCTCACATCTCGCTCGCCCCCTCTGGCCCTGCTCCCTCCCAATCCGCTCAGCCAGGCCCTTCCTGACCCCCAGCCACCAGGACTCCTTCCCCTGCCGGACCCCTGGGGGCTGCGTCACCTCTGCCCCCTGCAGGCTTCAGGGACAAGCGCGTGCCCGGGGCCTGACACCAGGTGCATCTTGGAGACGGGTGCTGGGAGTCCCCGGCCCGTCACAGCCTTGCAGGGACCTCAGCCCCCGTCTGAGCTCCGGGAAGAGCACAGCTGGGTGCTGGTGCACAACCCGCCCGCCCCTCAGGCGGCTCCTGGGTCCCCAAGCCCTGGCACCACCTCCAGCGGCAGCACAGAAGTGCAGCTGAGGAAGAAGCGGTGGGAGTGGAGGATGGGTGCAACGAGGGGACATGCACCCAGCTAGCAGCTCCGTGGAGGTGACTCAGATCCCACCCTACAAACCTGCCCAGAACCTCAGAAGTGACCTTCCTGGGACAGGCACCCCAAGCCCAGTGACAGGTGTCCTTAAGGGGCAGGATGCACAGAGCCACAGCAGACACCGTAGCCAGGCAGCCATAGGTGGGCAGCCAAAGCCAGCAGCCACGGGACGCCAGGGAGCCTTGGCAGGAGGACGTCCCCCAGTGTGTGGGCTCCGTCCTGGGGGCTCCAGAGAAGGCACATGGGCTCCCACCACTGCCGGACGGCGGGGCTCGATGCTCGGGGAAGGCGGTACCTGGCCCACGTCTTCAGCATTGTGCTGGGGCTGGACAGTAAACAGCTCCGGTACGCTGCCAGCTTGCGGAAGACCTGTCGAGAGACCACACAAGGGCTGGGGTCCCGGCTCTCCTGCCCATGGCTCCTGAGCAAGGGGCCGGGAGGCCTGGCCACCTACCTGCCCTTCCAGCAGAAACCGCGCAAAGTGCTTGTAGCGGTCGACGCCCTCTGGAAAGTCCACCTGCACGGCGGGGAGCGGCCAGCCCACACGATCTGCAGGGTGGGCGCTGGTGAGGAGGGGCCCTCCGAGCCCAGGCCCAGCCCCAAGAGGGGGAGGAGGCTGTCTCAACTCACAGAACACGCTGGCACGGTGACACAGCACCCGGCCTTTCTCAGGGCAGTAGGTGGGGGCTGGCTCCTCCAGGGGCTTGTCAAACTGGCAGTAGGAGGGCAGCAGGACCGGGATCCACTGGACATCCACGGTGGAGACACCTGGGGACCAGGGAGAGGGCTGGGGTCCTGGTGGCCATGCTGCTCGTCACCCCCCAACCCCCGCCCATCAGGGCCACCAGCCTCGGCACCTTTCATGTACATCTTGGTGGTCTCCACGACCTCCTGGTAGACCACGAACTCGGGGAGCTCTCTGAAGAGGACGGAGCTGGGGTGGATGAAGACGGGCTCGTCCAGGAGAGGGGTCTGCAACACGAGGAGGGAGGGGGGGCGTCTTAAAAAAATAAACAAACAAACAAGAGCTTGCTGGGAGGCCTAAATCTCCTATCGGAGTGCCTGGGCTCAAGTCCTGGGCTCTGCTTTTTTTTTTTTTAAAGATTTATTTATTTATTTATTGGAAAGGCAGAGTTACAGAGAGGCAGAGAGAGAGAGACAGAGAGAGACAGAGACAGAGGCAGAGAGGTCTTCCGTCTGTTGGTTCACTCCCCAGATGACTGCAATGGCCGGAGCCGCACCAATCTGAAGCCAAGAGCTGGAAGCTCCTTCTAGGTCTCTCTCCCACGCGGGTGCAGGGGCCCAGGGACTTGGGCCATCTTCTACTGCTTTCCCAGGCCAAGCAGAGAGCTGGATCAGAAGTGGAGCAGCCAGGACTCGAACTGGTGCCCATATGGGATGCCGGCACTGCAGGCGGCAGCTTTACCGGCTTCACCACAGCGCTGGGCCAGGCTCTGCTTTTATTCTAGCTTCCCGCTATAGGGCACCCTGGGAAACAGCAGGCGATGGCTCACACGCGAGTGAGTCCCTGTCATGCAGGTGGGAGACCCTGACTGCCACTTCAGCCAGGTATCTGGGGAACGAACCAGCAGACAGGAGATCTCTCTCTCTCTCTGCCTTTTGAAGAAATAAAAATGAACTGGAAAAAACAAAGTTGGGGTGTAGAACCCGGTCCTGCAAAGGAAGACTGCACTGTTCGTGGACTTCCCAGGACTGGGAGCACCTGGGACGCAGGCACACAGGCGGGGAGACTGGGGCGCCCACCTTGTAGCCGTTCCTCCACTTGTTGTCCAGGAGATCCTCGCTCTGGACCCTGCGGGCCAGGTGGTCGCCCAGGCCGGCTGTCACGATCTGCCGCAGGTAGGTCACCTGGCTCTCGGTGGGAGGCTGCATCTTCGGATCCACGAAGAGCTCGGCCTCGGGGCACACGGCGTTGACTGGAGGGGACGCCGGGTGTGAGGGCAGTGGGGGCAGCACGGGCCAGCTGGCTCTGCCGGATGTCAGCTCAGGAGGGCCCCACATGCGGAGCAGGGTGCCTGGCCTCAGTCACCTGCCAGCCTGCTCCCCCCATTGAGCCCCTCAGCTGCCCCCTACGCCACCCCCCCTTAGGTCAAGCCCCAGCTCCTGTGAGGACGGCAGAGGTGCCACTGGCAGGCAGCCTGGACTGAACCCTGGGCCTGCTCCTCAGGGGAGCAGTGCCCTCGGCCCAGGCCCCCTCCTCCTCCCTGGAGAAGCACTGGAGGGGACAGCGGCTGCACCTGCACCCGCACCACCTGGAGCCGATGCCGAGGCGTGGGGCTGGGGGGGGGGGGGGCAGCCCCAGGGATGCGCCTGGCAGTGGGGAGAGCAAAACCACTCACAACTGAGCCCGCCCCCGACTAGCCCCAGGGTGGGCGCAGTGGCCGCCTGGGAGAGCCACATCCTGTGTTCTCTCTGCACGTCTCCCTTGAGGCCCCCAGCTGCTGTGCCAGGCATTAAGTCTAGGTGGGAACTCATCCTGTCCGAGAAGGGGCTGTGAGGCCCGGGGCACGCCGAGGAAGAGACGGGCCTGAGACAGCTGCTGGGAGCAAGGGAACGTCCTCATGGCATAAGGGCACCCCGTGTACAGCTCTACCTGCAGTGGTCAGCTGGCCTCGCAGGCGCCGGATCTCCAGCATGGCCTTGTACCGGAGTCCATTGGCCTCACAGAACTGGGGTGAGCAGCCGGCATACTCGCAAGCTCCTACAGCGCCTGCAGGAGGAACCAGGCGCGCTCACTCCCGGCCCACCCCGGCCCGACGCCTCGCCTCCTCCGGGTCCCCGGCAGCCGGCACCCACCCAGCAGCACCATGAGGTCGCCGAGCTTCAGGGACGCTCCCTGCCCTGCCCACGTCCTCCTCATCTGGGCCACCCGGGCTCGCTTGTCCTTCAGCACGGCGAGTTCCTTGTCGCTGGCAGCTGGCCTGCAACACACACACACACACACACGCACACGCGTGCTGCCTGGGCAGGTACGTGTCTGCTACGTGTCTGCGACCCTGAGGGGTCACTGCTAGCAGGTGTCAGGATGGAGACCGTGCGTGGCCTCTTGGGCAATTCCACGCCCTGAGATGGAGAGAATTAATTCCACAGAAGAGAACGGCACACATTGCAATACTGTTCATGGAAACCCCAACCGCGAGACAGCCCGAGTGTGAAGCCATGGATAACTACGCCAGCGGTCCCCAGACCTGGAATCCACAGCCTCTGCGCCTAGCCGCATGGTAGGCGTGGCTCAGAGAGCGCTGCTTGTATCAGTGGGTTCAGTTCTAACCACCCAGCTGTTACCGTTATCATTCCCACATCCTCCAGACGGAGAACATGAAGCCGAGAGAAGCTGCGGTCCCTGGCAGCTGCGTCTCCCCGCCACGGGCCCACACGCACCTGTCCAGCTCCTCGAACAGCTCCCGCACAGTCATGGCGGCCACGATGGTGATGGTGTAGGGCAGGCAGTCGTGCTGCCGGCTCAGGGCCAGCATCTTGGCGTAGCGGGGTGCCACGGGGAAGGTGGCCATGGTCCTGCCCAGTGCTGTGATGGGGCAACTCAGCCGTGAGTTCTGCAGCTGCCTCACCCTGGGAGAAGGACAGGACTACACTGGGAGGGGCTCCCCGAGGGTCGGAGCACGAGGCGCAGCCGCGAGCCGGCGCAGGCCCAGGGCAGGAAAGGTGGGAAGAGGAGAGCTCGGCCCTCCACTCGCCTCCACCCAGCCCCCACGTACCTTTCTGCTTTCGGGGGGGCCTGCAGGGCCCCCAGTGCGATCAGCAGCTCCTCGGCAGCAGCCAGGGCCTCCACAGAGGGGGGTGTCGGGAAGGGGAAGTTGATGACCTGGACGGGGGACACGTGGCAGGGACAGTGAATGCTGGGAGTGAGCACGGAGACAGCCCCTGCTGGCCGGGGCGGGGGTGCTTCCCCCACAGCCCTCCCCCTCCCCAGGCTCAGCTCCGTGCCGCCCATCCTCTGAGCACTGCTCACAGCAGCTGGGGCGTGGACACTCAGAAAGGTGCAAGGGCACCCTCCAAGGGCACGGGCAGCCTGAGTACAGAGCCTCTCTCATCCCCCTCGCCGTCAAGCTACGCAAAGGCGGTGCTGGGCAGTCTGTGTGCCGCCGGCTGTTGATGGCAATGGAGACAGCACGCACAAGACAAGGCTTCTTGTTTCTGCCTGCGCACCACACTCAGTGGAGCAGGAGGCCCCCGGGCAGCAGGGGGCCATGACGGGAACAGCGGGGCAGGAGAGGGTACACTCAGCAACGCGGCGAGTGGACAGAGCGCCCGGCTCTCAGATGGTGGCATCTTAGAGAGATGGACCAACTGAGCAGGGGCGTTCAAGGAGACAGCCGTCCACGCATGCTCTCAGCAGCCCACAGTGGAAACCCCAGTGTCTGCGGACTGAGGATGCATGGGAAGCAGAGGGGGCTTCCCACACAGAGGGGCATGGCGCTTACGCCTGCTATGGCACGGGTGAACCAGAGAGAAGCTAGTCACAAAGGCCCCATGGTATACACAGGCTGCGTGGGTCTGGGAACTAACACCCCCCGGAATGTCCACCTTGGAGGGTCAACTGTGGCCATGTGGATCGTGTCTCAACACAGCTGTTTTAGAGGAAGAGTGAGTAGGAGTGGAACCTAACAGGAAGGAGTAAGCTGCATGAAGACACGTGGGGCAGGGAAGTGCATGCTGGGAAATGAGGCCGGGAGGAAGGTGCAGGGGCAAAATGAGGACTTGGGTTTGACTCAAGAGCAAAGGAAGGGGCTGATGCTGTGGTGTCGCAGGTGAAGCCATGGCCTGAAACCCCAGTATCCCACAAGGCCCTGGTTCAAATCCTGGCTGCTCCACTTCCAATTCAGCTCCCTGCTAATGTGCCTGGAAAAGCAGCAGAAGGTGGCCCAAGTCCTCGGGTCCCTGCACCCACATGGGAGACCTGGAAGGAGCTGCCAGCTACTGACTCTAGCCTGTCCCAGCCCTGGCTGTGGCAGCCATTTGGGGAGTGAGCCAGTAGATGGAGGATCTCTTCTCTCTCCCTGTAACTCTGCCTTCCAAATAAATGTTAAAAACAAAGAGAAAAAAATGAGCAAGGGGAATGGCAGAGGCCGCTGGAGAAGTGAGCGTTGTCCTGAGTCAGGCCCTCGGCTCCAGGCCCTGCCTGATCCTTCCCAGCCCACGCTGGGCCCATCTCTGCCTCAGCTTCCTCTCTGTGAAATGGGGGTGAGAGTCCTGGTAGCTCCCTCCCAGGGCTGCTGACCACAGCCTGAAGGTCACACAGGCGAGGTGTCAGCATTTCCTTGGCACCCAGTATACTGTGGCCATCTTCATTTGGTCAAAAAAAAAAAAAAAAAAAAAAAAAAAAAAATTAAGCCCCAAAAGGAATATAAAACATCCCATGTTAGAAAGCAAGCCACAGGGGCCAGTGCTGTGGCTCAGAGGGTTAACGCCCTGGCCTGAAGCGCCGGCATCCCATATGGGTGCTGGTTCTAGTCCCGGCTGCTCCTCTTCCGATCCAGCTCTCTGCTATGGCCTGGGAAAGCAGTAGAGGATGGCCCAAGTCCTTAGGCTCCTGCACCCATGTGGCAGAGCTGGAAGGAGCTCCTGGCTCCTGGCTTCGGATCAACACAGCTCCAGCCATTGTGGCCATCTGGGGAGTGAATTAGCGGATGGAAGACCTCTCTCTCTGTCTCTACCTCTCTCTGTAACTCTTTCAAATAAATTAAATAAATCTTAAAAAAAAAAAAAAAAGCAAGCAAGCCACCAAGACTGGCTGGACTGTGATGCTGGAGTTTGGGCCCCGCGGCCAAGCTGCCGCCTGTGATGCTGGCATCCCACAGCTGAGACCCGGATGGAGTGCCAGGCTCCTGGCTTCAGTCTGGCCGCTGGGGCCACTGGAGCCATTTGGGGAGTGACCCAGAGGATGCAAGCTCTAACTGATTTTCAAAAAATAATTACATCTTTCAACAAAAACAAAGCCTGGAGAACAGAACCAGTAACAAAAGCCCCAGCTGGTGGATGAGGGCAGCCTCTGCTCTGCCCGGCGCTCAGCTCCTGAACGCTCAGGTCCACGCCAGGAACGGCAACGAGGACACATGTTTAACAGCAACAGACCGGCTTCTGCTCCCACCCGCCGTGTGTCCCCAGCACTGGCTTCCGCCCCCACCCGCCGTGTGTCCCCGGCACTGGCTTTCGCCCCCACTGCTGTGTGTCCCCAGCATTGGCTTCCGCCCACGACCCACCATGTGTCCCCAGCATTGGCTTCTGCCCCCAACCGCCGTGTGTCCCCAGCACTGGCTTCTGTCCCATACCCGCCATGTGTCCCCTGCACTGGCTTCCGCCCCGCACCTGCTGTGTGTCCCTGTCCAGAGACCTTCACCTCCCTGCTCAGCTTCCTTAGCTGCTAGGTGGGGGCTGCCCACATGCAGGGTGGGGAGGCCGAATGCGCTGACCTGCAGGGCACCTGACACCTGGCAGCCTGGTCGGGGCACTCTGCCTGGACACCCCCGTCCTGGGGATGGGTGAGGATCCCGCCCCTCCTCCTACAGGACTGGGAAAGAGCCTGGGGACAGCCCGCCAAGGTCAGTATGTGGGCCGTGCTGCTCTATCCCCAGGGAGCCCAAAGGGGATGCAGCACGGGAGGGGGCAGTCACAGGAGACCCCTGCCAGGTACCTGATGTCACAGGGCAGCAGCTGCCTGGGCCCCTGGGCCGAGTGGGGCCGTGACTCACCTTCTCAATGCTCAGCGCCTTCATCTGCAGGATCAGGTCTTCCACGGGCCTCCGGGTGATTTCTGGAGGAGGAAACTGCTCGAAGTCGCCAAAAACTGCAGACGAATATAGCCTGGGCAGGGAGAGGCAGCGCGGGAGAGCCAGCTCAGCCACGCAGCACGGGCCAGGCGGGGCGAGCACCTCTTCCTGCCTCACCTTCCCCACCTGTGCAATGGGACAACAGCAGCCTCCCTGGGAGCAGACACCACACACGGACTGCTTACGACGGGGCCGGCCACAGGGGCCGCGCTGGGCCAACTTTAACCACACTTGCTTCTGACCCATTTTCTTGATATTTTCTAAACTTTCAGCTTTTGTCATTTAAAACAAGGTTAGAAAGAAGAGCAAGAAAGCTATCAAAACCAACAGCACACAACCTTGGAAAACTTGCTCACCAAGGACACATCTGACACCCAGATCACATAGACAGTTCTCACACACCAACGACAAGAAGACAAACAGCTGAGGCTGAATGTTGTGCAGGAGAGGAGCCAGCCGTGCTGGTTAGAGACCCACCTGCTCCACTTCTTGCTGAGGCAGCCTGAGACCCAGCAGCCAGTAAGTGCCTGGGTCCCTGCCCTGCCACACCCATGTGGGAGACCAGGATGGAGATCCAGGCTCATGGCCTTGGCCCGGGCAAACCTTGGCTACGGCAGCCATTTGGGGAGTGAACCATCAGATGGAAGATCTCTCTTTCTCTCCTTCTCACTGTTAACTCTTTTGAATACATGAATATTAAAAAAAAAAAAAAAGACTAGGGGCTGAGTTCAGCAGTGGAACAAGGGACAAATGTGAGCACCTGAAAGCTGGCAGGAAAGGGGTGGCTGCCACGCCCCACGGCCACGTGGCCCCTGTAGATGGAGGAGGGATAGCGCCTCTCCTCACCCAGTGGTGGCTGCACAGGAGCCCGGAGGCTCACCTGTAGCAGTGGCCAGGCTCTGTCCGGCCTGCCCGGCCTGCCCGCTGGTCGGCCGACGCCTGGGAGATCCAGGTGACGCGGAAGGAGGACACGCCCGTGACACGGTCATAGTAGCGCTTCTTGACCTTGCCACAGTCCACCACGTACTTGATGCCGGGGATGGTGAGGGACGTCTCGGCCACATTGGTGGCCACCACACACAGCCGAGTGCCCTCTGGGGGTGGCCTGAAGACCTAGTGTTGGGGGGGGGGGGACCAGGTTTCTTTCCATCAGAGAGAAGTGGGCCTGGCTGGGGCGGGGGAAGCAAAATCCATCCCTCCTGGGCCACTAAGCTCCTCCCCAAGGCCCCAGCTCAACTGCAGCACCTGCTCGCCTCCGCCCCACGTCCGGAAGCACCGTTACCTGCGCCTGCTTCTCCGGGGCCAGCAGCGAGTAGAGCGGGAGCACGTGGAGGGGGAGGGAGGCGTCCGGCTGCTCGCCTGCAGGAAGCAGAGGCTGCCGACAGCCCTGGACGGGACAGACTGCCCAGCGCCTCCACCAGCCCTGCTGCCAGGGGCTCAGCCGCGAGATGGGCGAGGCGGGCAGGCAAAGCCTGGGGACCGGTGAGACTCCTGAGGGTTCTCCCATCACAGCTGCCACTGGGAGTCCCTTCTCCCAGGCTGGTCCCATTGAAGTTGGTGCCCCACACAGCCCTAGGCTGCACACAGTTCACATACTTACGGCCAGGCACCCCCACCCCGGCCACCTGAGGCCTGTGTCCACACAACAGAGTGGGCCCTGGGCATGGTGCCCCCCGACACTCAGTACCACAGGAATTGAAGCCCCCCACGCACCAGGCAGTCTCAGGAGCTCAGGGTGCAGTGTGCACAAAGCAGCCAGCGAGGCCAGCTCTCCTGTGGCTCACACGAGGACCCGAGCGAGGGCGGGATTTGGGTTCTTTGTAGCTGCCTCCCAGCAGGGGCTCCACACACTTGCAGAATGAAGGACCTGAATGAGGTTGAGAGTGGGACGCACCTCCGTCTGCCTCGTCATCGCCCAAGTCCAGATCGAGGTCGGAGCCCAGGGCCGCCTCCTCGTCGTCCATCTCTGCCTCCCGGTCCTCGTCGCCCTCGCCCGCCGGCAACACCGAGTAGTTATCCAGGTTGATCGGGGGCAGTGTCTACACTCAATGAGACACAAAGAGCATGGGCTGCGGGCGCCCCGCTGCGGATGGCGTCGTGCACAGCACAGGCAAGCCCACGCACCCCGTGACCCCGGGACCCTCGGGCGGCCACTAGACATATCTCTGTTTCCTCACCCGAGAACTGGGGACAGTTCCAGGATTCACCTCCTGGGGCTGCTCAACACACTGAAGTGCAACAACTGAGAGCAAGTGGGGAGTCCACGCTGCCACCTGGGGGAGCCCTCCCAGCAGCCTCTGCCCCCACTCCCCAACAGGGATCCGCACAGGCCCTGCAGCTCCGCATGCTGCACCCAGGAGACAGGATTTCCCATTTCACTCCAATCCAGGGTGGGCTGGCGGCCACCACGCTGGACACTGCAGCCCTGCAGCCCGAGCCCCCAGCACACCCCAACCTACCGAGCCGGCCCGAGCCTTTCTCGTCCTTGCCCGCGACTTCTTGAACTTCCGCATTTCTTCTGCCGAGTCTTTCTCGTCTTCCTTTTCTGCAAATGAGGGGAGGTGGGGAGAGAGACACCTGTGGCCAGGGAAGGACAGAGCGCTTTGCTCCTTGTCACCCAGCAAGACCACTGCCCGCGACCCCTTAATTCAGGGGTGCGGAAGAGGCCGCCCACTCCAGAGGGCAAGGCAGGCCAGCCGGCTGAGCCCCAGACGGGGGGCAGTAGGGGGCTGAGCGTGCGCACCCTGGTTACCTTTGGCCTGGGGCCTGGAGGGTGGGAAGGCCTTCCTGAGCCTGCGGCACAGAGCGTGCACCTCGGCCTGCCCCGTCAGGAACACCAGGATGCCACCTGTGGGAAGAGCCGGGCCCTGGTGTCACCCATCAGTCACTCAGCAAACACTTCCTTAGCAACCGGCACTGAGACACAGGGCTCCAGGGAGCCAGACGGCAGTCATGGGCGGACGAGTCACCCCCAGATGGAGGTGCCGTGAGACCCCATGGTGCCACTCCTGAGCACGGATCCACGAGGACTGGCCACAGGTCTCACCCAGGAACCTGCGCACGTGTTCAGACCCCAGGCTGAGGGGAGGCTCCTCGCTGCCGAGCACCTGGTGCAGCCCGGAGACTCCAGACAGGGGCCGTGCACCCTAGGAGGCCCTGCACCGAGATGACTTAGCAGGACAGGCACAGCGAGCAGGGGACACGGGGTCTCACGTGTGCTGGAAGCACCCCTACCACTCTCGGCCCTTGCAGCAGGGGGAAAGTAGCCTGGAGCCCAGCTTTGGAAGACCAGAGTCTGGTGAGAAGTGACCACAACTGCCGCAGCTGCTGGGTTTTTGGGATGTGTGTGCGCTAAGTGGCGCCAGTACCCAGGACCATGGTTTCCTTTTGATGTCAGTCCACTCTATCCTTCCAGCCAAGGGCAAGCCAGTTTGGTGACACCAGCTAAGCAAGGGGACATAGCCCTTCCCCTGGACCGTGCGTGGGCACCTGCCTGCGCCCAGGACTGTTCTGCCATCAGAGCCGACACAAACCCAGCCCTCAGCTGCCTGCTCCAGTCCACACTGGAGGCTTGCACTATTCTGGGCAGAAAGAGGCCGGGCAGGTGCTGCGAACACTCCAGAACCAGAGAAGAAACAGGCACAGCAAGGATGGGAGTGTTACAAACCCCTCAGGGAGGGGCCGGGAGCCTGGGCCTCAGCCCCCGCCAGGCCCACCTGCAGGCAACATCCGGTGGATCTTGCACACCTTCCGGAAGCACTCGCCACTGTAGTCTTCCAGTGGGGTCCTTTTGTTAAAATGCACCGTCACCGGGAACTGCCGGGACTCCACCTGCAGGGGCCAGAGAAGACATGGGGGGTGCTGCATCCAGGAGTACGCCCCTCTCCCCTGATCTTGCTGCTTGTGTTTTTGAAAGTGTGTTTATTATTTATTTGACGGGCAGAGTTAGAGAGGGAGGGAGAGACAGAGATCTCCATCTGCTAGTTCACTCCCCAAATGGCCACAATGGCTGGGCTGGCCCAGGCGCACCAACAGGGAGCTGGATCCCTGACCTGGGCCACAGCCTACAAACACACACCTCTCCGCTTGACAAGGTGAGGTCCATCAGGAGCCTCTTCCCCTGGTGAGGCTCAGAGGCCCCAGGAATTACCTTGATGACGGGGGGTGGCTGGGCGAAGAGCCTCTGGTTCTGGGTGAAGTCCTCTACCCGCAGCGTGGCCGACATGATGAGCAGCCTCAGCGGCAAGTGCCTCTGTGGGGGACAGGCCTGGCGACTCAGGTGCACCCCGCAGACACCTGCTGTGCCCTCCCCACTGTTCCCCAGCCCCCTCCGGTTCCCAAGGACCCCCTGGTGGATGGGAACCCACAGTGGGCCCTGCCTCTCCCAGGGCAGCAGCGCGCCCCAGCATCAGGCTCTGTTGGCGGGCACGGCCACTGACAGCTCCCACCGGATGCCGTCACTGTGTGTCTGAGGTTCGGGGAGGAGATGCGTGTGGCCGGGAGCCCTGGCTGTCACCCCCAGACAGTCCCTGACACAGCCCAAGGGGGCTCTGCTCTTGAGCCCTTCAGCTGCTAGTGAGCCCCGGAGCCCAGAGGCAGAGGCAGAGGCAGAGGCAGAGCAGTCAGCATGTTTGCAGCCTCAGAGCCAAGTGCACGCAGAAAACAGGCCTGCAGAGACAGCAGAGAGGCGCCGTGCGGCGAGAATGTGGGCTGCGCAGCTCTGAGCGTCCCAGAGACCACGGAATCACACCCTGGAAACGGCTGTTACGTGGGATGTGAGCGCTATCTTGAAAAAGCTTGTAACGAAAAATAAAAACCTCACACTCCGATGCACCCCAGGGCCTTTGTGCCCGCTGCCCTCTGCTCCAGGGGTGGGCAGCCCCTTTCCTGCCGGGGCCATTTGGATCTTGACAACATCGTCTGCGGGCCACCAGAGTGAAGCACCTGAAGCCAGCCTGCTACGCAGCTACTGAATTGTGAGTCTTGTCTGCGGGTGCCTCGGCAGGCGCTTTCCCACACCTTCTGCCATCCACCAGAGGCCACCTCTGCTTTGCGGTCCCCCGTGCCGGTCAGCTGACTCCCTGCCACCCAGGCTGCAGCGGGAGCCCTGGGGGGACGGGCACCAGCAGAACAAGACAAGGTCTTTGTCGCTGTTGGTTCCCGGGGCCTTGCACGTGGCGAGGGACGAGGTACCCGCAGGGCACGGGCTGTTCTCCAAGGAGCTGACCCTTGGGAGGGTGGGGACACCTCCACTGTCCACTTCTGCCTGATCTCGGCCAGGGCAGGAGATGGGGGTAGGTCACGGCTGGTCCTGGGGAGCCCGTCTCGGACCTAGGGAGCCCCATCTCGCTCTGCAGAGTCAAAGACCAGGAGGCCTCGTGAGCCCAGCTCCAGTAGGGGCTGGTGAGCCCTGGCTCCTGGCTGGGGCCTCTTGCTTTGGACAGGGGCAGATTGGTGTGGAGGCTGGATCCAGGCCCTTGTGAGAGGAGGTGGGGCGCGGGGATGAGTCACCCCATGAGACCTGCTTACGGCAGTAGTGCAGGGTAGACACAGGTGTGGGCAAGGGGGCCCAGCTCCTGACAGCACAGTGGGGTCCTCAGCCTTGGGGTTCGACCGCCCCACCCCGCCTCCTGTGTTACCTTTGCCCGCAGGGACACGATGCGGGACAGCAGGCCGATGAGGATGTCGGTGTACACGCTCCTCTCGTGGGCCTCGTCGATGATCACCACCTTGTATTTCAGCAGCAGGAAGTCCTGGGCAGGGAGGCGGGAGGTGAGGCCTGGGCCGCCACAGCTGCTTTGTACCCCAGAGCGCCATTCCAGGAGCCCTGCACTAGCTTCTCCCACCTTCCCAGGCCTCGGTTTCTTTATCTGGGAGATGGGGACAAAGGCCCACACCCTGAGGTCTTGTGGAGGTCTCAATGTCAACTAAAACCTGGACAGGGCAAAAAAATTAAAACCTGGACGGAGCCAATGCTGGCAGAGAACAGACAAGCGCCAGGCAGCCGCTGGTCCCCCGGGCTGACCCACCAGACGCAGAGGCCAACAGGAAAGGGAGGGGAGGAGCCGGGGGACGTCACCAGCCCCAGGAGCAGACAGCGGCTCCCTACCTGGGCTCTGCCGGCCACCCTGCGGTCTCACGCCCTCGGAACACAGGCTTCCAGGCCGGAGTGGGAGGCACAGCCCTCTCCTCAGCACTAGGCTGGGCACTGGGCCCGGGACCCAGAGCCGCCTGCTCACAGTTGCAACCAGACCAGGAAGGCCCCGAGAGGACACGGTCAGGGTCCAGTAGGCTCCCCCCGCTTCGCCAGCAGGGGCAGGCCGGCTGCGCACACCAGGGTGAGTGGCATCCTCGCGCCCACCCCAGGGCACGGGCCTTGCTCTCTGCGACAGGACAGGCAGCCCACCTTCTGGATTTCCTTGAGCAACACCCCGTCCGTCATGAACTTGATCCTCGTCTCTTCGGTCACGTTCCCTTCGTACCGGATCTGGTAGGAGACGACCCTGAGGGGGATAGGGCAGGCTCCGGCTCAGGGAGGTGACGCCCACGCCTGCCGCTGCCCGGGGCTGCTCCAAGGGGTCGAGAGGAGGGCAGCACCTACCAGCTACCCAGGACCAACCTCAGCCCTCTCCCCAACCTGTTCTGCCTCTCCAAAACCCGCGTTTGGCAAGAAGGAACCATAGAAGGTCCCCGTGTCCCATCATCTGGACACTCCTGGGAGCAAACTTGCGGCGACACCGGGATGTGGGGGCTCAGGGCTCAGGACTGTTCCCAGTTACCACGGGCACCGTGCTGGGGCTGGTGGCATGGCACAGAGGGTTAAGCTGCCACCTGCAACACTGGCATCCTACATGAGCACTGGTTCAAGTCCCAGCTGCTTCATTTTTAAAAAAATATTTATTTTATGTATTTGAAAGAGTTACAGACAGAGAGAGAGGTCTTGCATCTGCTGGTTCACTCCCCAAACAGCCGCAATGGCCAGGCTAGTCCAGTGCATGCAGGGGCCCAAGCACTTGGACCATCTTCCACTGGTTTCCTAGGCTCATTGGCAGGGAGCTGGAACAGAAGGGGAGCAGGCAGCATCGGCACCCATATGGGATGCAGGCAATGGCTTAACCCGGTTTGCTACGATGCTGGTCCCAGCTGATCCAGCTCCCTACAAATGCACCCGGGAAGACAGTGGAAGATGGCCCAAATATGTGGGCCTCAGCCACCCACTATGGGAGACCCAGATGGAGTTCCAGGGTACTGGCTTTGGCCTGGCCCAGCCTTGGCCATTGTGGCCATTTGGGGAGTGAACTAGTGGGTGGAAGATCTCTCTTTCTCTCTCTCTCTCTCTCTCTGTATCTCCTTCTCTCTCTGCAACTCTGCCTTCCAAATAAATAAATAAATAAATAAATCTTTAAAAAAACAAAGGAGGGGGGAAGGCATGTCTCAAAGTCTCTTTTTGCAGCCTACACAGTGAAATCTTGAAGGCAACGCCTGCTTCTCACAGAAGAGAGGTGCAAGTGGAACAAGGCTGGCCCTGAGCTCAGCTCCTGAAACTGGGGTCTTGGCAGCACGCGCCCCATTCGACTATTTTCCCAACTTTCGCATACGCCTGAAACTTTTACAATAAACTTAAAAATTTCACAATAGGGAGGGTACCCTGGTGCAGGCTGCGCCACCACTGGGGGCACCCATGCACCAGGCACTCAGCCCCATCCGCCCTAGTCAGCCTCCTAACAGGCACCCGGGGGCAGCAGGGGACAGCCTGAGTGCCCGGGCCCCTGCTACACACGTGGGAGACACAGGCTGAGCTCCTGGCTGCTGGCTTTGGCCTGGCCTGGCCTGACTGTTGTGGGCACTTGGGGGAGTAGCCACTGGATGAGAGATCTCTGTCTCTCTGATGCTCTGCTTTTCAAATAAATAAAAATTTTAAAATTTCCTTACTGTTTCTTCAAAAAAATTATTTCCATAACAGAAGTTGAAATGGGTAAGATATAGAGTGATGTGTACAGGATGCCACCATTAACGTACAGGTGAGTGACACTGCAGAGACAGAATCCTCTAGAAGAATCTGCAGGAACCGGGCAGTGGCTGCCTCCCAGGGCTGAGAGCACCCAGCACACAAGAGCAGCAGCCCGCCCCACTGTGGACGGCAGGGCCTGCACACAGTAGGTGCTGCTCAGTGAGCACCACTACATGCTTCTGTGGCTCCTGAACCACGGCCCACACTGGGCGAGCGACCTCAACCACCTGAGCCCAGGGCGCACCTGAGGTCCGGGCGCCTGCGCTGTGAGCGTGTCTCCTGCAGCTGTGAGCGAGCCCCTGCTTGCTCTGCTCGCGGCGCCCACAGCCACGTCCCGCGCTCACTGCAGGGTGCAGCCTGCACTCTGGAACCCGAGTGTTCACCGCTGCTGGTCACGTCCACCCACCGGCCCCATCTCAAGTACATGTCGGTGCCACCTGTCCCTGGGTGTGTGACTGTGGTGGCCTGGCTGGTCCCCCATCCATCATGCACACGCCCTCTGAGAGACGACTCTGGCGACAGCTCCCACTCCGCTCCCCATGTGGACGAGGGCCACAACCCTGTGCTCAGCTCAGTTGGGCCAGGCCCCTCTGGGCAGGGCCACAGTATCAGCCCCCGACGCCTCCCCCAGGAAGCAGGGCCTTACCGCTGAGACAGATTCATCTCCTTGGCCACTCTCTGGGACATGGCCATGGCAGCCACTCGGCGGGGCTCGGTGACGCCGATGATGCCGTCGTCGCTGGGGAAAGAGAACACAGCGCATCAGCAGTGACTGCCCCACTAAGACTCACGCCTGGCCTCACCCGGCCACGGTCGCACAGAGCAGTGCCCGGCAGCACTGCTCAGCACAGGCGGCAGCCCATGAACCAGGCAGGCAGCCACGCGGCAGCGGCCACGGGAGCGAGGCTGGTCTTGGTGGACGGCTGGGAAGTACTGCCAGGGCATGCCGTTAGGAGCAAAGCCAGGGGCACAGCACGCAGTGTCGGGGCTGGGCCCGTGTCCTGAACAGAAGGCTGGTGCTGGAGAAATCCAAGAGTACCAGTGCTGGTGCCTCGGCGTGACCGACGCTCCGCACGGCGCGTGCACGAGGGCAAAGGGGCAGCACGCCGCGACTTTCTGTGTTATCTGCCGCTTTTCTGCCAATCCAAAATCACTCCCAATAAAAAGCCGGGGGCAGGCACTGGCACAGTGGTTCAGATGCCTCTGGGGGTTTGGCATTGTGGCACAGCAGGTAAAGCTGCCAAAGCTGCCACCTGAGACGCCAGCATCCGTGAGCCTGCTTCAAGTCCTGGCTGCTCCACTTCCAATCCAGCTCCCTGCTGACGCACCTGAGAAGAATGGCTCAGGTGCTTGGGAGATGCGGATGGATTCCCAAGCTCCTGGCTTCAGCACGGCCCAGCCCCAGCCATTGCGGCCATTCGGGGAGTAAACCAGAGGATGGAAGACCTCTGTCTGTCTCTTTCTATATATAACTCCGCCTTTGCAATGAATCATTCAGAAAAAGAAAAGATGCTTTGGGGACATCCATGATCCACACCAGAGCCCTGGGCCTGGGCCTGGCTCTGGTTCACATCGCAGGAGGCAGCAGCTAACGGCTCAGCTACTTGGGCCCTGCCAGGCACTTGTTTGAGTTCCTGGCTCCTGCCTTTAGCCTGGCCCAGCCCCAGCTGTTGTGGACATCTGAGGAGTGAACCAGTGGATGGAGATCTCTCGCTTTTTCTCTCTTCCCGTGTCTTTCAAGTAAATTTAAAAAGTTTAGCGGAAAAAAAGTTAGCTAGAGGACAGCATTATTTTTGGATAAGAGAAAGAAGAACCTACTTGCACAGAATATCTCTGAAGGACGTGTAATGGATTAGCTGCGTGCTGGGGGAGGGCGGCACCCTCCCAGAACCATGTCAGTGCTGAATCAGAAAAATGAGTGAGCCTTAACCATAAACCTGACCGGCGCTGCCTGTGCACCGTCCTAGTCACTGTTGGCCCCGCATCGCCCACCCCACCAGGGTCACCACATGGCGAGTTCTGTGCTATTGAGTCTGGCTCCCAGCGGACACTCCCAGGGCCGGGACCTTCGACACCTAGAACAGAGCTTGGCACAGGCTGGCCCAGGGACACCAGGCAGCTGCTGGAGGGAAGAGGCCTGGCGGGGGCAGTGTGGGCTGTGGGTGTGGGGCCTCGCGGTGCCTGGGCTGCAGGGGCAGACGGGGTGGCTTCTCCCGGGGGGAGGGACCTGGTTACTGCCAGGCAGAGTGCCCCGGGGGGAGGGACCTGGTTACTGCCAGGCAGCGTGCCCCGGGGGGAGGGACCTGGTTACTGCCAAGCAGCGTGGGCCCGAGTCTCCAGTGAGCCTCCCCAGCAGGTGCCGCATCACATGTCGTCACACCTGTCTGTGGGGTCTGGTCTCCCTTGTGCTCTGCCCCACACCCACACCCTTTGCTGACTGTGCCTGTCTGCTGACCAATCAAAAAGCCATGGTGTGACCCCAGGCTGTCTGGACCTGGTGAGACACGCGTGGCTCCAAAGGGGGACGCTAATGCAGACAGCACTCGCGGTGCCAGGGTTGTTCGCTGCAGGTCCCCTCTCATCCTGGCAGCCCGTGACGTCGGTGCTCGTGTCACCCCAGCTCCAGCCAAGGACACTGTGGCTCGGAGAGTAACTCGCCTGAGTCACACAGCATGGAAACAGCAGGGCCAGGATCAGAGGCCCAGCGGTCCAGGCACTCAACGACTTTTGGGGACTGCACTCCACGGTGGGGACCCCTGCACCCGGCCCCTACCTGCTGTAGCCTGCTTCGTACAGGAACTGGGGCACCTGTGTCGTCTTCCCACTGCCGGTCTCGCCGCACACAATGACGATGGGGTGCTCGGCCACCGCCTCCATGATCACTTGCTCTTCAGAGAGAATAGGGAGCTTGAGCCGCTCCTCCTGGGGACAGAGAGGGGCCGTCGTGGAAGGCACGGAGGGCGGGCCAGAGGTGGGGCCACACTCACACCCAGCAGCCCCACGTGGGGCACTGTGGCCTCCGTGGAGGGGCGGCTGGGTCATGTGTGGTGACAGCTGGGAGAGGGACAAGGAGCCATGCGTGGCCCAGGGAGGCAGAGACAGGGACTGCGCCTGTGGGCCTCACGTCCTTGCACAGCCCGGCTGGGGCAGAGCAGCCAGGCCCCTCTGAGACGGGGAGCTCCCAGCTGCTGCTGGTGGGAGCCTCAACCACAGCACGGCAGCCTCCGTAACAGCTGGGGCACACCTGACCACAGTCAAGTCAAAAACTCCATAAGCATCAATATCCATCAGATTTCAGGTGACGTGGCAGCTCCTCCCCTGGGTGCTTCCTCTAGATCCTCACGGGGCCCCCGCACACACACGTGCACATCCCCCTAGATCCAGAGGAACTTTCTGGAAACACTTCTCACCCCTGTGTGCACACACCAGCACGACAATACTTTCCCACGGAGGAGGGGAAGACTGGTGGGCGGGTGGCCCAGCGCCAGCTGTGAGCTGCAGCCTGCAGGCACTCGAAAGGTTCAACTCCTGCCGGCTGCACTTCCAGCTCAGCTTCCTGCTAAGGCACCTGGGAAGGCATGGGCCCCTGCACCCACGCGGCAGGCCTGGGTGGAGTTCCAGGCTCCTGGCTTTGACCTGGCCCAGGCCTGGCCGTTGAGGCCATTTGGGCAGTGAGGCAGTGGACGGAAGACCTCTCTCTCTGCCTCTCACCTCCCTCTCTGTAACTCTGACTTTCAAATAAATAAATAAAACTTCAAACAAACAAACAAGAACATTCAGAAGAGCAGCAAAGGCAGCACCAAGCGGCCACGAGAGAAAATACTCAGCTCAGATTGCACAGCAGGGAGCCACAGTGGCAGGCGGAAGTGGGGCCCCGAGACTCACATCAACACGGGGGGCCTGCAAACACCAGGCTGGCAACACTAGTGCCAACCGCAACGTCAAGGCCACCGCGAGACCGTGTATAGGGACAGGCAGACACAGGCAGCCCCCGGCTTCCGACCAGGCTTGTTATGGGACAAGAGAAGCAGGTGCAGAAGCCCCAGGGGACAGCCGGACGCCAGATGGGGAGACACCCAAACCACCTGGGCTTCGCCACCTGGCAGCAACCTGCGGGGTGAAGCCACTGCCACTTTGGGGTCACGCGTAGGCTGTCATCTGAGCTGCTGAGTATTTTATAAGCACACAAATGCACACAGAACTGGAATTACAATCCCATGACCAATACCTGTTCTTATTTGGAACAATGCCCTGATAATTTCTATCCTTTTACACTAAAAGAAAAACAGGCTAGTCACATCCCACCTAACTGCCCCCCTCCCACTTCACAGCTTGAAACTCCTGGGGACCCAGGGCCTTTGCCCATGCAGTTCCTAGAGACGGTGGGCCCCGCGGCTGCCTGGCTCCTGCGAGGTCGGCAGCTCTCACTTTTCCTGCTGGACTGTCAGCTCTGCAGGGAGCGGATCACTCCCCTGCCTGTGCCCAGCTCAGGAGTGACCTGCAGCACACGCTCAGCGGAGACAGTAGATGGACACGAACAACCACTGCCCGGGGTGGGCCAGGCCTCGGGCTGGGACCTCCCAGTCGTGCCCAGTGTCACTGGGGAAACACAGACTCTGCCTCTGGGGTCTGAGTCCTGCAGGGGCGTGGCCTTCACACCCACCAAGCCCTCCCAGATGAAGGCAGTGAGGCCCAGGAAGTGACCTGGAGAGTGGCAGCACCGGCTCTGGGTTTGGGGCCACTTGATCCCACAGCCCCGCCTCTGATCCGGTCAGTGAGCAGCTGTGCCAGGCGGAGGGGGCAACAGTGCTGGTGGGAAAGCCAGCCCACCAGAGCAGGCGGCCCTGGCAGTGTGCGTGTGGGGCCTGCTGAAGCTCAGCAGGGTTGTCCAGCCTCACCCCATCCCGGGCAGGTGCAGTGAGACACTATTGCCCAGCGGAAGGACGCGGCCTGCTGCACTTCACGCCCTCATCCTCGCCCTCGCCCCTCCATTATTAATCCCAAACGCTGCGGTGGCAAACCTGCATCTCAGGGGAGCGGTGCACGGGGACGAACACAGCGGGCTTCGCCGGCGGCCTGGGCAGCGCTGCGGCTGCAGGAGCGGGGGTCCCGGACACAGTGGGCGGGCAGGGGGGTGCCAGGCTCTGGTCCTCGGGCCCTGGCAAAGCTGGCGTCAGAGGCACTGCTGCTGTCTCTGCACCAGGCAGCTCAGAGGCCGGGGCCTCGTCAGACTCAGACTCCGCTGAGGACACCGAGGACTCAGATCCCTCCTCTGCAGATGGCTGGCGACGGCGCTTCCGGTGGGCCCCACCAAGGCTGCTGATCTTCTGACCCTGGGCTTCTGCCTCGTCGGACTTCCTGCTGGGACGGCAAAGATGTCACCTGTGCAGGCCTCAGGACACCAGGACAGCTCTGGGCTGCCAGACCCTCACCTGAGGTCAGGCTGTACTGGGTTGAACAGTGTCTCCCAAAATTCACGGCTACCCAAAGCCACACAGGGCGACTCTGTTGGGAACAGGACGCTCTGCTGACCTGCGAGCCGCAGGATAGGAGCAGCGGCCATGGTGCCTCTCACTCGAGGAGGCCTTCAGTGCTGAGACCACCTCACATGCCTGCCCGCCGCTGCCCCCACCCAAAGGGGCAGCGGCCACTCACTCTCTGCGGAGGTACACGCGCTCCCCCATCTCGGCCCACTGCTCACTCTCTGCGGAGGTACATGCGCTCCCCGGTGCCCAGCTTGGACGTGGTGTAGAACAGCTTCATCTCGGCCTCCGACGCCTGGACCGTGCTCAGCTTCTGCAGCAGCTCCGCTCGCTGGGGAGGAAACGGTGTGTCTGACACCTGGGTGACTCTAAACAGAATCTCGGCGCGCGCGCACCTGTACTTTCTCTGCCACGGCTTCACGGTGCTCCTGGGTCAGCCGGGCGGCGGAGGCAGCTCCCTGTGGCACAGACTGCCCACACGTCCACCAGCAGGACACTGCGTGGAGCCTGGCCCAGGCCCCAAACTGCCTGGCATTAACGCAGTAGGTGGGGCGAGAGGGCCGGCGGGTTCTTCCACCCCAGAGCAACACTCCTCGTTAACTTTTAAGACGGATTGATTTACTTATTTCAAATGCAGAGTGAAGAGACAGACCTTCCATCGCTGGTTCATCCCCCGATACCTGTAACAGCTGGAGCTGGGCTAGGCTGAAGCCAAGAACTCCACCCTGTGTCCCAGGGGCCAGGGGCCAGGGGCCAGGAGCTGGCCTGGAAGTGGACCAGCTCCCTCCTGTATGGGATGCAGCTGTGCCGACACTCCTCTGTCCTTCAAAGTGTCCACACGCACACCTCCCAGTTACAGGGGTCAGGAGCAGGAACACATACTGACCAGTGCTTAGGACACATTCGGGTGGGTGGGCGGCACGCCAGTGAAGACGCCGTTCCAGCCCCCTGCTGATGCCCCTGCCACCCACGCGGGAGACCCAAACTGAGCTCTGGGCTCTGGGCTCCTGGCTTCAGTCTGGCCCAGCCCTGGCACTCGCAGCCACGTGGGGAGTGAACCGGCAAATGGAAGATCTCTCTCTCTCTCTCCTCTCTCCCTCCTTCTCTGTAACTCTGCCTTTCCAACAAATAACTCTCACAAAAACAAAACCGCCCAGCACCGAGGGCACAGGCCCGGCCACAGTCAACACTGACCTCCCGGCCCCTGGACCACAGCCCTGGTCATGACGCTGCTGACCCTCAGGACCGGGCCATACCCGTTCTGTCATCACGGCCTGGACAGCAGCCTCCCCGGCCCCCTCTCAGCTGCCAGCTGCACCCCCAAGTTTTAAAACCTGCAGAACTGAGGCAGAACTGACCCAGCAGGACAGGTGCAATGCTGGCTTACAGGAAGCCTGGAAGCAGCCAGCTCCCGCATCACAGGGAGACGCAGGGAGACACCGGCTCCCAGCAGCC
>CM027396.1:22701911-22736733 GCA_015711505.1 Sylvilagus bachmani
GCCCTCAGGCCCAGGGGTCCTCCTGTCCCCCCTCCCAGGTGCCCTCAGGCCCAGGGGTCCTCCTGTCCCCCCCTCCCAGGTGCCCTCAGCGAGCCAATCCCAGCTTCGGGCTGAAACAAACACTAGTATACACAGCCGGCTCCGCCTGCACTCGCAGCTCGGAGCACGTCGGGCAACAGCCGCCCAGCGGCCCCGCTCGTGCCCAGGCGGCCCCGTCCTCTCTCTCTGCAGCTGTGGCCTCCAGCGACACGCTCTGCCTGGGGTCGCCCCAGGAGCCGCGGCCCACACCCCTCCTCGGCGCCACGGCTGCAGCCCCTCGTCCACGCCGCGTCCCGGGGGCTGTGCCGGCTGCCCTCGCCCGTCTCCTCCCGCAGGCGCGGCTGCCTCCGCGCCCAGGACCCTCAGCCCGGAGCCGGGCACACCAAGCCAGGGGCCACGGACAGGCACGGAACCGCCCCATCTCCTGGCCACGGTCTCCGCGCGGCCGGAGCAGCGCCGGGTGCTGCCCACCGCACAGGCCCCGGCCCGCCCCGCGCCCGGAGCCTCACCCTCCAGTTCCAGCCGCACGGGAGGCGGCTCGGGGGCGCTCCTCGAGGGGCCGGGGGCCGCCTGCTGCCGCCCCTTGACGTTATACCGCCGGCGCAGCTTCCCCATCGCGCCTCCGGCCGCCTAGCCTCTGCGGACCGCGACCCCAAGCCCGCCACACGTGGGTCCCCGGCCACCGGCTCGAGACGTGAGACTTCCGAGTTGTGCTCTCGCGATAGCTGCAACTCCCGGGGCCGCTGAGGGGCGGGGCTGCAGCGAGACCACGCGGAAAGGCGGGGCCGTGCGGGTGGGCGGGGCCAGGCCATGGGCGGGGCTGCAGCGAGACCACCCGGAAAGGCGGGGCCAGGCCAGGGCGGGGGCGGGGCCGAGGGGGCTGGGCGGGGCCAGGCCATGGGCGGGGCTGCAGCGAGACCACGCGGAAAGGCGGGGCCGTGCGGGTGGGCGGGGCCGGCCGTGCGGGGCGGGCACACGCAGGCGGGGGCGAGGCGCTGAGGTCCCCGCAGACTGGAGGGCTTGCGTCCGCAGCTGTTCTCACGCGGCGGGTCCCGAGACTCCACATCTGCGTGATCCGCTAATGCTGTGCAATTCGGGCC
This sequence comes from Sylvilagus bachmani, assembly GCA_015711505.1. Taxonomy (NCBI): domain Eukaryota; kingdom Metazoa; phylum Chordata; class Mammalia; order Lagomorpha; family Leporidae; genus Sylvilagus; species Sylvilagus bachmani. The sequence goes on from CM027396.1 coordinate 22,703,051, forward strand.
CTAGCGAGTGTTGTCAGCTTTTAAAATTGAGCCCCGCCCTCCTCTGCGCGTCCATGTTCTCTGATACTCGTGCAAGGAACCTGTTCACCCCAGTCCTCTTCGGAGGGCCGGGGCAGACTGCAAGAAGCCCCTATCCCACCGCCTCCAACTCGCCCCTGCTGCACCTCAGCCCCGGCACACGCGAACCCCGGCTGCTCTGCACCGCCGCGGCGTCCTGGGAACAGGAGTCACGCAGGACCACGGTTCTCCGTTCAAAACGTTAATGCATTCAGAGAAAACACTTCGATTACATATAGTCACCGGGAAACCGTACCACAGAGACGCTGACTAGCAGTTACTTTAACATTTTAGAAAGGACAATGTCTTCGTATTCTTAGAGCTGTAACTCTGCCCTACCCCGAGTCTGTTCTGTGCTAACACCACATTAACATGGAAAAAGGAAGAACCGGATGGTAAAAACATGTTTTAGGAAAGATAAAGTTACTTTAAAACCTGCCCCATGAAAGCCACGCAGAACCTCGAAGAAGGAATGCATAGTGAGGGGCTGGCTTGTGGCACAGCAGGTGAGGCAGCTGGCCGGCTGCCCCACTTCCAATGCAGCTCCCTGCTGATGTCCTGGGAAAGCCTGGGGGCGGTGTAAGCGCTTGGGCCCCTGCACCGGCCGGACCCAAACAGTTCCAGCCTCCTGGCTTCCACCCGGCTCAGTCTTGACCTTTGCAGCCATGTGGGGAGTGAATCAGTGTAGGAAGATTCTCTCTCTCTCTTTCCTCCCCTAACTCTGCCATTCAAATTAATAAATCTTAAAACAAAAAAGTGTGATTGAATTTAGATAAATTCTTCCCATGCAGAAACCGAAATCAAAACCGAAACAAACTTTCAGGTGTTGCATGTCAGAATTTACATACTACACAGATGAGCATTTTAAAGAAGTATATATTTTTAGAAATTAGTTGAAAAGATATTCATTTTAATGGATTTTTAAGAGGTATAATTAGCATATCAAACCTGTATTTTCAGGGCTGGCGCCCTTATGGGTGCCGGTTCAAGTCTTCACTTAGGATCCAGCTCCCTGCTAATGCACCTGGGAAAGCAGTAGAAGATGGCCCAAGTGCTTTGGGCCTCTGCACCCATGTGTGGGAGACCCGGAAGAAGCTCCTGGCTCCTGGCTCTGGTCACTGCAGTCATTTGAGGAGTGAACCTGCAGATGGAAGACCTCGCTTTCTCTCTGCCTGACTTTACTTCTATTTCTAACTATGTCAAGTAAATAAAAAATAAATCTTAAACTTGTATTTTCATAGAATGTGTTGCTTATTATAATAGTGATCCTCTGTAAATTTGTTTAAATAAATGAGAAGTGTCCTATATATTTTTAAGATTCAATGTTTAGTTTTCTACATTAGCTAATTTATTTGAGAGGCAGAAGAGAAAGCTCCCCAAATGCCCACAATGGCTGCTAACGGGCCAAAGCCTGGAGCTGGGAACCCCATGCAGGCCTCTCAGGTGGCTGTCCAGGACCCAATGACTTGAGCCACCCCCTGCTGCCTCTCAGGAATGTTGGGATTAGGAGCAAGACACTGAAGCTAGGAGGGAGCGTCTTAGCCGCCAGGCCAAACACCCACCCTTCCAAGCTGTAAAAGGTACGAAGCTGGGAGTGGTCTTCTGACCTGGCCATTAAGATGGCTGTGTCCCCGTTGATGGGAATAGCTGGGTTTGAACCTTCTCCCGTTCCAGCTTCCTGCTAATAAAGACCCGGACCCAGGGTGCCAGTCATTGTGAGCTCCTACATGACTTTTTGTATTTTTTTTGACAGGCAGAGTGGACAGTGAGAGAGAGAGAGACAGAGAGAAAGGTCTTCCTTTGCCGAGGGTTCACCCTCCAATGGCTGCCGCGGTTGGCACGCTGCGGCCGGCGCACCACCCTCATCTGATGGCAGGAGCCAGGTGCTTCTCCTGGTCTCCCATGGGGTGCAGGGCCCAAGCACTTGGGCCATCCTCCACTGCACTCCCGGGCCACAGCAGAGAGCTGTCCTGTAAGAGGAGCAACCGGGACAGAATCCGGCGCCCCAGCCGGGACTAGAACCCGGTGTGCCGGCGCCACAAGGCGGAGGATTAGCCTGTTGAGCCAGGGCGCTGGCTGTGTATTTTCTGTAGGTTCTGTTCGACCACCTCAAAATGCACTGAAGACAAATACCACCACAAAAATTAGTCACAGGATGCGAACTCGCAGTTCACAGAGGGGTACACCCAGTGGCCAGGGAATCTACGGAAACCTGGTGGGGAATCCAGGGGTTGCAAATTTAAAAACAAAATACTTCACTCTTTGGGTTAACAAAAATTGTTTTATTTTTCTGGTTGTCTCATGATTCAGGATGTCTAGGGGAGGGAAAGTTTCTACCCTGTAAAGGTTTGATAATTGAGTCTATGAAATAAACGGACCGGAGACAAACTCAGGGGAAGAACCATTTTAACTGCATGGAAACAAACCTCCGGGAGCCGGCAAAACACGGTACCCAAGAGCGTGAGGCAAGAGAGGGCGCGGCGGCACTGGCAGCGAGCCCGACACCGTCCTCGCCACTGGGCTACTGGGCCACTGGGCTCGCTTTTTAGAAGTTGTTCAGGAAAACCTAACACTGAACTCAGAGGGGACCTGAGCACCAGGACTCGGACCCAGTCTGAGTCAGATTCACAATAAGTAAGTAAATTAAAAATTACAGGGGCCGGTGCTGTGGCGCAGTGGGTTAAAGCCCTGGCCCGAAGCACCAGCATCCCATATGGGCGCCAGTTCTAGTCCCGGCCGCTCCTCTTCCAACCCCGCTCTCTGCTATGTCCTGGGAGAGCAGTGAGGATGGCCCAAGTCCTTGGGCCCCTGCACCCGCGTGGGAGACACAGAGGAGGCTCCTGGCTTCAGATGGGCGCAGCTCCGGCTGTTGCAGCCAACTGGGGAGTGAACCAGCAGATGGAAGACCTCTCGCTCGCTCGCTCCTCTCTAACTCTCCCTTCGAATAAATAAATCTGAAGTGACTAATAGTAACAATAATAAAAAGCCCTTTGCTGTCACCGGTGAACGAAGCAGCTCCCACTGGAGGCTGAGTATCTGCTGACTCCGGAAGCAAATGGATCCCTCGTGTCCACTAGCCACAGGAGAGGCCGGACTGAAGTTTCACAGTACGGGGGCATCGAGGCTGGCCACAGACGACAGACACACAGCAGAGGAGGGCCTGCGCTCAAGATCGTTTCCCGAAGGCGGAGGAACAGGCGCCGGCTATGGGGGCACCGCTGGGAGGGGACCGGGCCGCGCTGTCCCTCCAGGGCTCTGGGTGGGGACCTCCGGGCCCCTCAGGGGCCAGCCAGGTCCTGGCGCTGCCCGAAGTGACCACGACTCAGTCCCACCCGGCGGCCTCGCCTGCCCCTTCCCGCCGCGGGCTCGGCGCCCCCTCACCCGCTCCTTTTCTAATCCCGCACCCCCTCCTGAGCGTTTCTAGAAAGACCCTCCGTCCCAGCCCTCATCCCAGCCCTCCGTGGCTCCGGACCTCCGTCGGCTCGGGAAGGGCGCTTTCTCCTCGGGATGCGCGAGCGGCTGCTGCTGGGGCCATTGAGACCCCCACCTCCATTCCTCCCTGCTGAGACCCCCACCCTTCTTCCTCCGTGCTGAGACCCCCCCCACCCCCATTCCTCCCTGCTGAGACCCCCCACCCCCGTTCCTCCCTGCTGAGACCCCCACCCCCATTCCTCCCTGCTGAGACCCCCACCCCCGTTCCTCCCTGCTGAGACCCCCTCCCCCCTTCTTCCCTGAGACCCCCTCCCCCACTCCTCCCTGCTGAGACCCCCCACCCCCTTCCTCCCTGCTGAGACCCCGAGTTCCACAGGCGCTCTCCGCAGCAACCCAACCTCTCCACCACCGGACGCCCCCCGGGCCCGGGCGGCTTCCGGGAGGGTGGGGGCGGGGCGCGGCGTGGGCAGGGCCGTGCGCGCGGGGCGGGGCGGGGCGGGAGGCGCGGCGACGCGCGGCCCCCGAGCGCGCCCACGCCGGCCCGGCCCGCGCTGTCCCCGCACGCGGTCCTCGACCCGCTCGGCGACCCCGCAGCCGACCCCGCGGCCGAGCATGGGCGCGCGCTCCTCGGCCGGGCCCCGCGCCCGGGCCGGGCTCCTGCCGCCGCTGCTGCTGCTGCTGCTGCTGCTCGGGCCGCTGGCGCAGGGGGCGCGGGGCCGCGGCGGCGCCGAGAAGAACAGCTACCGCCGCACGGTCAACACCTTCTCGCAGAGCGTCGGCAGCCTGTTCGGCGAGGACAACGTGCGCGCCGCGCAGAAGGTGGGCGCTGGGCCCGCGCCCGCGGTCACCTTGCGGGGCGCCCCGCACCTGGCGCCCGGGGCCGGCCTGGGTCGCGCGCGCGGCCTCCGGAGCCGGCGGGCCGGCGGGTGCGCGGGGAGAGGGCCCGGGCCTGCGTCGCAGGGCCGCGGGTGGCCTCGCCCGGCGCCCGGCGCCCGGCGCCTCCTTGGACTTCGGCCCGGAGGGCGGCGCTGACGCCGGCCGCGCCGCGTTTCATTCATTCGCGGCGTTTGAATGGGCCCACTGTGAGCCAGGCGCCGGCCGCGCGCCCCGGCCTCCGGCGTCTTCCGGCCGCGCGCGCCGCTCCGCGCGGGCCGCTGCGACCCTCGTGGCGGGGCCGCCGAGCGCCTCCCGGGCGCGGGGCTCCCACCTGCAGCCGCGCTAGCGTGGAGGCTTCGCGGGAGCCTGCGGCCCCCCGGGAGCGCGGCGAGCTCCCCCCGCCGCCGCCCCGGCGCGCAGGAAGGGGAAGTCGGGCCGGTGCCCGCGCCGCTCCCCGTTCGTGCTTTGCCGGCAGTTGGCCCTGGGGTCTTGAAGGGGAGCGAAGTTTGGGTTGGGGGCTCCGCCCCCTGGAAAGCCGGTGGCGCCAGGCCAGAGGCCTGACTTCTTGAGCTCCGTGTCTTTATCTGTTGAACGGCTCCGTTACGAGGTCGCAGTTGGAGGAGCTGGCACCTCCCTGGCTCACTGTGGCAGCCAGAGCCAGCTGTTGGTTTAGGCCAAGGTGCAAATCCACGAGGCACGGCCTTGCTGGAGAACTTTGCAGGGTTAACAAAGTTTTCTCATCCGTGAGATGGAGCTGCGGGGGTGGGGAACCCACTAACACCCAGGGCAGGGGTGGGGTGGGGGACCCACTAACACCCGGCTCAGGGCAGGGGTGGGGTGGGGGACCCACTAACACCCAGGGCAGGGCAGGGCAGGGCAGGGGTGGCGTGGGGGACCCACTAACACCCAGGACAGAGCAGGGGTGGGGTGGGGGACCCACTAACACCCGGGTCAGGACAGGGGTGGGGTGGGGGACCCACTAACACCCGGGTCAGGGCAGGGGTGAGGTGGGGGACCCACTGACACCCGGCTCAGGGCAGGGCAGGGGTGGGGTGGGGGACCCACTAACACCCGAGTCAGGGCAGGCGTTTGGCCTAGTGGGTAGGACACGCACTGGAGTGCCTGGGTTCCTTACCCAGCTCTGCTCCACACCGGCTTCCTGGTACGGCAGACCCCGGGAGGCCCAAGTGGTTGGGTCCCTGCTGCCCACGCGAGACCTGGACTGGATTCTCAAGTCCTGGCCCAGCCCCCGGCTGTTTAAGGCATTTGGAGGACTGAATCAGAGTGAGATGTCTCTGTCTCTCTGCCTGTCAAAAATTAATTTTAAAAATGTTTAAAATGTTTAAATTAAACAGTTTCTTCAGTTTTTAAAATTTCTGTGTGAAAGAGAAAATTTCCATGTGCTGCTTTACTCCCCAATGCCTGCAGCAGTCAGCCGCTGGGCCAGGCCGGAGCCGGGCCCGCTCACCCACTGGGCCAGGCCGGAGCCGGGCCCGCTCACCCACTGGGCCGCCCTCTGCTGCCTTCCCAGGTGCATTAGCGGGGAGCTGGCTGGGAAGCGTGAGCATCCCTGATTTGAACTAGCACTCCAGTGTGGGATGTGGGGCCTTAACCTGCTGGACCGCGATTGGTTTTTTAAAAATCAGAAGATCTGATTGGCTGATGTTCTGAGTGGCTGCCGTGAAAAGCAGGTGAATGGGTCAGCAATGCTGAGCTCTGACCGCCCTGCCCCGGGTGTGTCTCCCACCCGTAGGAAGCGGTGCACGGCCACAGGGAGAGAGCTGTTTGTCCATAGCTGGGGCGGGAAGGAGAGAGACTGAACACAGAACACCTGGTGCCAGAGGTTTCCCTGGGTCTCTCTGACTTCACGCTGCCTTGCCTGGCCTGTTTAAAGGCGGAAATATTTGCTTTATTATTATTATTTTTAATATATTTATCTGAAAGAGTTAGAGAGAGAGAAGGGGAGGCAGAGAAAGGTCTTCCATCCACTGTCACTCCCCAATTGGCCACAACGGCTGAAGCTGTGTCAATCCGGAGCTAGGAGCCAGGAGCTTCCTCCAGGTCTCCCACGTGGGTGCAGGGGCCCAAGGACTTGAGCCATCTTCCACTGCTTTCCCAGGCCATAGCACAGAGCTAGATCGGAAGTGGAGCAGCCTGGTCTCAAACTGGTGCCCACATGGGATGCAGGCATTGCAGGCGGCAGCTGTAGCCACTGCGCCACAGCGCTGGGCCAAAATCTTTTGTTTTAGAACAGAAAGGAGGTCCTGTAGGGATGTGTGTCTCAGCCGACAGCTCCATGGGAGAGTGTAAGCCACAGACTTGACACGCGCACCGGCTGCTGAAGGACCTTCGTGTGTCCTGGGGTCAGAGCTCTTGCTGATGCATGGTCGGCTCCGACCCTTCTCTCCCTTAGCACAACAGGTAGCGGGCCTGCTTCCATTTTACAGATGAGAAAACCGAGGCCACAGCGTGGTGGAGGCGTGGGTTCAGGTGGAGCTGAATGGCAGTCAGGGAGAGTTTGAACCCAGGCAGGGTGTGCATGGAGCTGTGGGCTCCAGCGATCCCCCAGACGGTAAAGCGTCTGGAACGAGGCTGCCCGGCTGTATTTCCCGCTGAGTGTGGCTGGGGCAGGCACCGCGTGGGGGAGACTGGTTTGTTAATTTTAATTGAGGGAAAACTGGGTCTGCCTGGGTTTCCTGATTATAGCCAGACCTGCTTTGTGGGTTGTGAGGTTTGACGGTGCTTAAAGAAACAGCCCGTATTCTAATTGGCTCAAACCTGGGGCCTCGTGTTCCGAGCATGGGCCTTGCTGACCACTAGACGTGGGTCTGAATCCAGCTCTGCGGCTCACTGTCTGTGAGCGTGGGCCTGTTGCTCTGCCTCTGTGTCTCATGTGTGCACAGGAGATGAACGGGGGCTCACTGTGGTTGCTGAGTCGTGCAGAACCAGGCACTGTGTAATTAAATATCTATGTACAGCAGGGACTGCACTCAGTCATTCATTTAAACATTACCAAGCACCTGGTGCGGGAGCGTTCACAGCACTGCTCGTCCTGGTAGCCAGAAAGTGGAGCCAGCCCAGGTGCCCGGCAGTGGGTGAACCGGCCCGCCACTCAGTGGAGTACGGTTCAGCCAGGAAAAAGGATGTGTGCTGACACGTGGATGAACCTTGCAAAAGTGAACGCAGCCACAGGTCGTGTGACTCCATGTGTGTGCCATACCGAGAAGTGGAGAGGCGGCGAGAGCGTTTGCTGGGGGCAGGGGGTGCAGTTTGTTCCTGCTTAGCTGATTTGGGGTGATGGTCACCCCACATTGGGAACGTGCACAATGCCACTGCACTGTGCTCTGGGGTGGCTGACGTGCGAGTCACGTTATGTGTGTTTCCCCACAATTAGAAACATTACACCTGCTGTACGTGGCGCTCAAGCTGGACCAGGTCCCTCCCAGGGGGCCTCCATGGTGGGGTCGTGGCAGGTGAACGAGCAGTGATAAGCTGCACATGCATCAGGTGACATGGTTGTTTGCCTACGGCGAGTGGGCCCGGCACTGTTCTGCGAGGGGTTCGGCTGTTTTCACCTCCGTTTGCAGGTGAGGAGGCCGAGGCATGGATTGAATCCCTCGCCCACGGTTCTGCCGATGAGTGGTGGGAGCTGGCAATGTCCTTTGAGCCTTTGCGGACCTGAGAGTGGCTGGGAGAGCAGAGTCCAGCGAGTGACCCGGACAGGGGCTGGGGAGAGCACTCTGGGCAGATGGAGCCATCCGAGCAGAGGCCCTGGGGTGGGAATTGGCCTGGCCTGGGCCAGGTGTGCGGGGGAAGAGGCAGTCGGGTCACTCAGGACTTGCGGTTTGGCACACCCGACGAGCTGATAACGCCAGAGCTGAGAAGCACAGGACAGGGAGGGTATAATGCAGGGGCCTGGGCGTGGAGGAAGAGTCACAGGACAGTGGGACAAGGTTCACAGGTGGTGGCGTTTGCCGTTGGGCCCGTGGGCTGGGGACTTCCTGAACGGCACGCTGAGAAACTGGGGCTTCTTCCTCCTTGCTCCTGGCTCACAGTTGCTTGGAAAATGATTTCGAATAGATGAGAAGGGCGGCGGTCAGTCTGGCCGTCCCTAACCGCCACCCCCAGCAGCGAAAACATGCACACGGGTCCTGCTTCCCTTTTTTTTTTTGATAGGCAGAGTGGACAGTGAGAGAGACAGAGAGAAAGGTCTTCCTTTGCCATTGGTTCACCCTCCAATGGCCGCCGCGGCCGGTGCACTGTGCTGATCCGAAGGCAGGAGCCAGGTGCTTCTCCTGGTCTCCCATGGGGTGCAGGGCCCAAGCACTTGGGCCATCCTCCACTGCACTCCCGGGCCACAGCAGAGAGCTGTCCTGGAAGAGGAGCAACCGGGACAGAATCCAGCACCCCGACCAGGGCTAGAACCCGGTGTGCCGGTGCCACAGGCGGAGAATTAGCCAAGTGAGCCATGACGCTGGCCAAGTAGTGTTTTAAAGCTGATCTGAGACGTGGTAGGTGGTTCACCCTGGAATATTTCAGTCTGGATTTTTACCAAAAGTTTTGTAAAAATCAAAACTACAGTACTGGGCTGGCGCTGTGACGTAGTGGATAAAGCTGCCGCCTGTGACGCAGCATCCCATGTGGGCGCTGGTTTGAGTCCTGACTGCTCTACTTCTGATCCAGCTCCCTGCTGATGGCCCGGGGAAAGCCGTGGAGATGACCCAAGTGTTTGGGCCCCTGCACCCACGTGGGAGACCAGGCAGAAGCTGCTGGCTCCTGGCTGCAGATCCACCCAGCTCCAGCCCTTGTGGCCATCTGGGTAGTAAACCAGTGGATGGAAGACCCTTCTCTCTGTCTTTCCTTCTGTATCTGATGCTTTGCCTTTCAAACAAATAACAAAATCTTTGAAAAGTAAACCACAATGCCATCATCACACCTCCAATTCCTGAGTGTCTAACCTGACTCCATTTTCCTGACAGTTTTTTTTTTTTTTTGCAAAATTGCGATCCAAAGTCTACACATTGTATTGAATTGATAGTCTTTTAAATTCATTTCTTTTTAAGATTTATGTATTTGTTTGAAGGCAAAGTGATGGAGAGAGGGGGAGAGGGAGGGAGAGAGAGAGAGAGAGCGTCCATTCACTGGTTCTCTCCTTAAATGCCTGCAGCAGCCAGAGCTGGGCCAGGCCAAAACGAGGAACTTAGAACTCCATCCAGGTCTCCCACATGGGTGACAGGGACCTCAGGGCTTGGGCCGTCCTCTGCTGCTTTCCCATCTTGATGGCGCCGCTGCCAGACTGGGCGGCACCCACCCGGCCCTTCCCCTGCAGAGTCAGCTCTGCTGAGGGTTCGACTGTGAACAGCAGACACGCGTGATCTCGCCGGCTTCAGGTCCGGGCTGAGCAGGCGGCTGGGTTGGCTTCCCCCGGGCTGCTGCTCGGATTGCTGGCGACTGCTCCCTGCGTCTTCATGGATCAACCCTCTGCAGACACCCGTACCCCCGCCTCTTCTCAGGACACCTCCGTCTTCACATCATCGCCTCCGTACAGACCCGGTCTCCAAACCCAGCCGTGGAGGGACACAGTTCAGCCGTGCCATTCCCCGCAGGGCTCCTGTGTCTCAGCTGTCGGCAGGGCCAACCCCACGCGGACCTGCAGATTCGAGGTTCGGCCCCGGATTCATCCTCACCGCCCTGCCCTTGGAGGGGCGCGGTCCTTCCACCCTGGGAAAGAGCCTCTGCCCTAGCTCTGCTCCAGGTGCGCTGGTTTCTCCGGTGCAGCGGGTTTCAGCACCTGGTTGCAGGCTCGAGTTATGGGGAAGGCGTAGCCAGGGCGCCCCCGCTGCCACTCAGGACAGCAGCTCCGTGCTTTGGGCAGTTGCTGTGTGCTGGGCTCCGGGCCGAGGTCCTCACAGGCTCTGACTTTGACTCCTCTCTCATCCCATTTCCCAGCTGAGCAAACTGAGGAAGCGGGTTGGGCAGCGAGAGCAGCAAGGGTGCGTCTTCCCCACAGACCTGCCCCTCGGGCCCTTCCTGGGGCAGCTGGTGCCGTGGACGCGGCCCTGGCCCCTCCTCGTACAGTCTTCCTTTTGCCTGCATTTGGACAAGTGGCAGACGTGGCTGTGTGCTGACACACAGTGGCCTGTACTCTAGAGGCTGCAGCAGTGCGGGTGTGGCGTTGCTCTGGGGTCCTCGTCACCACCTCGGTCCGTGTGCCTGAGCGTGTCGATTCATTGTACCAGTTTTCAAACTTCCTATCAACATAACATGGACGCATTCTAGAATGTATTTCTTTTTCTTTTTTAAAGATCTGTTTATTTGAAAGGAGAGTCACAGAGAGAGGGGGTGAGATCTTCCAACCTCTGGTTCACTCCCCAAATGATGGCATCAACCGGGGTTGGCCAGGCTAAAGCCAAGGGCCAGGCTCTCCATCCGGGTCTCCCACTTGGGTAGCAGGGGCCCAAGCACTTGGGCCTTCCCAGTCGCATTAGCAAGGAGCTGGACTGGAAGCAGAGCATCTGGGACTCGAACTTGTGCTCATGTGATGCCGGCCTCACAGGCAGAGATTAACTCACGAGGCTGCAGGCTGGCCCCTCTGGGGTGCATTTCTGCACCCGGCATTATTTTAGGTACTTTTCTGCGTTGCTGCGAGGCAGCCTTCTGTTGGGTGAGCAGACGGCTGTCTCGCGTGTCCTCCATTGCCCAGTGTGTTTGGGCTTTTTAGTTTCTCTGTATGCAGTGTACGCAGTGGTGCTCTGAACGGACATGGGCTGTGCAACCTGGGGTGTGCATCAGTCGCGCGAGGGCTGTGGAAACAGCCCACCCCCCACCTCCCAGCGCCAAGGCTGCGTGGCCGGGGGCCTGAGAGCCTGCATTGCACATGAGCTCCTCTCCCAGGTGGGGGGACCTCGCTCAGCTTCTGCTTCTGATGCCCACGGGTATTGTGCACCCCACCACGGAGCGCGAGGTCACCTGTTCTTTCTCCTGGTCTGTGGGCTTCCACCCGGCTTCCTCCTCGTGGTCTGTATTTTAGTTTCTTGTGTCTGCTTTTTAGAGTGTGCAGTCCAGGGGTTGGCACTTGGTGCAGATGCTCGCGACGCCTGCGCCCCTGTCAGAGTGCGTGGGTTCAAGCCCCGGCTCTGTTTCCAAGTCCAGCGTCCTGCACTGGCTGGCTCAAGCAGTTGGGTCCCTGCTGTCCGTGTGAGAGACCTGGATCGCGTTCTGGTCTCCTGGCCCAGCCCCTGCTGACGCGGACACTGGGGCGTGAACCAGTGCAGATGGGGGCTTTCTCTCCCTGTCTCTTCCTGTCTCTCTGCCTTTTGTAGTTTTGAAGTCTATGACTGAGTGGATTTTAGTTTATTCAACCAAGTTGTGCCGCCATCGCCACAATTTCAGGACATTCTCATCCCCTCACAAAGATATCCGCAGCCGCCCTAGCCGCCGGCAGCCCCGCTCCGCTTTCTGTCTGTCTGCCGAGTCTGGATGTTCCGCGGGGACGGGCATCGACAGCTGGCCTTGCGCGTCTGCCGTCTCTTGTTTGGCATCGTCTTTTCAGAGTCACCCGTGGTGTGGCATGAATCAGTGCCCCGTCGTGTGGCTGGAGCCGTGTTTCTCCGTCGGTGGGTGGGGTCCACGTGGTCCTTAGGGGCACACATCCCTGAGTGCCTGCAGGAGGCTCAGGGTCAGTGCTTCTGCTAGAATCTGAGCTGCCAGTGGGAGTCTCAAAGGTTCGCTCTGTGCGCTGCATTTCACATGAGTGTCCTGACATGTGAGCTAACTGTATGAAGTGGGCACGCGAGGTAACCATGTGAAGTGGGCGCTGTTAGCTCGCTTATTAGCTGTCGCTCTGTGCTCTGCATTTCACATGAGTGTCCCATCTGACATGCGAGCTAACTGCATGAAGTGGGCACGCGAGGTAACTGCATGAAGTGGGCACGCGAGGTAACCGTGTGAAGCTGGTGTGTGTGTACGTGGGCGCCTCTGGATCACGTCTGCTAGCACAGGGTGGGGCATCCTAGGTGTCTGTAGGGGACGGAACAGCTACAGGTATGCGTGTTTAAACAGAAGGGAGCAGCTCTGTCCGCGTGAGGTTGAGCGGCTGTCGGTGGGGACAATGTGTCTGCGATCCCACTCCTGAGCTGCCGGGCCCCCGGGAAGGCGCGGAGGAGTGGCGGGGTCGCCAGAGTGATCCTTTTCTTGTCTCCGCAGTTCCTGGCCAGGCTGACCGAGAGGTTTGTCTTGGGGGTGGATATGCTCGTGGAGACGTTGTGGAAAGTGTGGACGGAGCTCTTGGACGTCCTGGGACTTGACGGTAGGTGTGGGTCGTTCCTGTAAGGTGCTGCTTGATTCTGGTCGTCCACGAGGTCTGGAGCCGGTACCCTTGGTGGGCGGTCCAGGAGGAGGTTGGCGGTGGGCATTTGCTGTTGTGATAGTTGCACAGAGACAAGGCCCACCAGAGCTGCAGTTTCCCGGAAACTGGTGAGGTGTAGGGGTCCCCAGGAGGCCACCCTACTGCAGGCGTGGTACTCCGAGAAATGGATCCCTCAAGCCAGCATAGTTGTTTAGGCATCGGGATTTCATAGAGCATGGTTCACTCCCAGAATCCTCAGAAGGGCTGAAGCGGCACTTGACCCTGGACACTGCCAAACTGGTCTGCCAGGGCTGCCGCCGCTGGGCCCGTTCCAGGGCGTACAGCGTTAGCCGTGAACCAGGCACCAGGAAGCCACTGCCAGCAGCACAGAACTGGACGCCACACCGCGCTGCAGGACCCCCGAGGTTTCTGGACGCACGCGTGCCAGGGGAGCAGGAGGGTGGCGCCTGCCTCGCTCACTTTCCAAAGCCCCAGTACGGGGGCATTTCCAGGGCGGAGCCCAGTCTGTCCGGCGCCTCGTTCCCAGGGGTGCTGGGCAACATGGTCCTGGGAGGCTGGCTGCAGGGAGTGGGAATGGAGCTGTGGGGCAGTCGACCACACCCTCCGCGTGATGCAGATCGGTTGCCGGGGTGTGAGCTGATCTGTCTGTGTAGCCGAGAGGGCTGGTGCGGTTTGACCGCAGCAGGGGCTGTCCTGCCCTCTTCGGACTCCTGGGAGGAGATGGACAGTGGTCTTGGTTGGGTGGTGGGGCAGAGGCAGGGAGGTAGCCTGGTTCTGGCCACCTTCTCGCCCTCCCTCGAGGTGGCCTGGCGGTATCCCTGCCTGACCACTGGGCAGGGTTGGTGGCATGGCCTCAGGGTTCCATCTAGAGTGACATGTCCAGTGGTGCCCAGAGATGTTGCCCCTTTTTGCCCAAGAGTCTCAGCACGTCCCTCTGCCTTCCCGTGTCCCAGCATGCCCCACGCTCTTCCAGGTGGAAGGAGTTCCCAGGAGTGGCCCCTCTGCTCTCCTTCTCTGCCCAGGGCCAAGGCCACTCTGTGCACTTGGCCTGTCCAGGCGGGCTCTCTTCCCAGCTCCACCTCCAGGTCTGGTGAGTCCCCAGAGGGACTGAGCCGACAGCGTGCCCATAGCTGTGTGTTGTTACGACAGAAGGACACTGCCAAGTGCAAAGGCGTGACGGGCGCAGTTCCAGGAGACCCGGCTCGAGCTTCCGGAGTGCTCTCCCCTCGGGGTCATGCAGGACGTGTGAAATTCCTCCAGCGGTGAGCTGTGGCGACCCGTGTGGGCTTCTGTCTGCTAGGGACGCTTGTGGGAGACCCGGCACACAGGGTTCCTGTCGGGCCGGATGTGAGTTAAGCAGTGGCTGTGTTCGTGCCGTCTTTGGCAGGCTGTGCCCTTGCCCGGCGTGGTGCCTGGCACACAGCCCCCTTGCCAGACGAGCAGGATGTGGGTCCCGCTGTAGCCAGTCATGGGTTGAAGTTGTGTCCACATCTGAAGCCCCGGGACCTGTGAGTGGCCTTCCTGGGGACAGGATCGAGTTCACCTAACTCCTCCTGCGTTTGGGTGGATCCTAAATCCACTGCCCGTGGTCCTTCTACAAAGTGGGAAATTTGCACACAGAGACACAAAGAAATAGAGAGAAGACGGCTGTCTGGAGAGAGAGGCAGAGGCCGGGCAGATGCAGCCTTGAGGCCAGGAACCCCTGTGGAGGTGGCAGAGGGCTCCTCCCCCCAGCCTGCAGTGCCAGCCTGGATCCCCGCCTCTGGCCTTCAAGGCTGCGAGAAAGGAATTGGTGTTTGCAGCCCCGGCGTGTGTGGTTTCGTGTGGCAGCACTGCTGCCTGCAGACTCCCGGTGCCTCTGTGGGTCCTGGTCGCCCCCATCATGCAGATGCGCACTGGCTGAAAGCCGCAGCGGGGTGTGGTGCACTTGCTGTTTGTCGTCGCTCCTCAGCCGTGGGGGACCCATTTCCAGCCTTGAGTTTGTTGGGTCCTGACTCAGGACGTCTCCCTGCTCAGGGTGAGGATTGGAGACAGTGGTGTGGCCAATCGGGAGGGCGCGGTGTGGCCCTCAGCCCCTCCAGGGACTTGGCTGAGTCCACACAGGGCCTGGATGCAGCAATCGCACGCACTCCGCTTCCACGGGGGCCCAGATCATTCCACTTCCAGTGTCTCCGTCCGCGACCAGTGAACCCCGGAGAGGCAAGTCTGATTGCAAGGAGTTGCGTGCAGCTAAGGATGAGACAGCAGCGTGGGAGCAGCTGCCTCCTGACTGTGGACAGGTCCAGAACCGAGCAAGTGCGTGCCTGCGTTCAGCATGAGAGCCGCTGGCACGTCCTGGGGCTGAAACAACTCAGCCTGTGTGTCGTGGTTTTCCCGTTGTCCGTGCTGCATGAGCTCAAAGCGTCAGAAGCCCTGGGGGATGTGTGTCTTGGGCTCTTGGGCAGGGAATCGTATACCAGAGTTACAGGTTTGGCACAAAGGGTCCCAGTGAGCACCAGGCTCAAGTTTCCTCCTTCAGAATTTTTTGGGGTGTTGGTTAAGACGTCAAGTGCTGGGCCAGCATCGTGGTGCGTCAGTTAAGCCGCCCCTTGTGATGTTGGCATCCCTGTATCGGAGTGCCGGCTGCTCTGCTTCTGATCCCTGCCAGTGCACCTGGGACGGCATAGAAGGTGACCCAAGTCCTTGGGCCCCTGCCACCATGTGGGAGACCTGGGTGGAGTTCCTGGCTCCAGGCTTCAGCCTGGTCCAGCTATTGTGGCCATTTGGGGAGCAAACCAGCAGATGGAAGACCTCTCTTTATCTCTCCCTCTCTCTCTGTTGCTCTGCCTTTCAAATAATTAATCTTTAAATAAAAAACATGTCCGCTCCTCAGTGTGGGTATGCATGGGCACAGCCGTCGTCCTCTAGATCTGCTGCCCCAAAGACTTTTCTGGAAGGGGGAGTACTGGGAGTTAGAGGGTGGTTAGAGCCTCCTGCCTTCACCAGCTGCCGGACTTCCTCGGAAGCCTGTGAGGCCATCCCCACGGGAGGGGAAGATAGGCACACTGCTGCCGGGTGGGTCAGCCAAGGTGGGTACCGGGCGCAGCCACACCCCGGCCCTTCCTGTCCCAGTGCCCCCTGGGCAAGTGCCTTCATGTGGAAAGTGCTTCTTCCCTAGCCGGCACGTGGGGAGGACTGAGCCACGTGTGCACATGTGCACGTGGAGGGGACACTGGGGTCAGGGGGCCACGTGTGCACGTGGAGGGGACACTGGGGTCAGGGGGCCACGTGTGCACGTGGAGGGGACACAGTCAACCCGGAACTGCCCGTGCAGAATGTGGAAGGTTTGGGGCAGACTGCTTCTCAGCTTGGGCTGGGCAGATGTCCCTCCCCACCTGTGTGGTCCTCTGGGTCCCTGAGACCCCTTGGAGGTGGGTGAGGGGCCGTGAATGCCTCCCCCTCCAGCACGTGCTTCTGTGACTTGCCTTCGGTAGTTTCTGTATCAGGGACGCTTTGAGGTGATACATTTTGATCACCCTGGATTTAAGCAGCCTCCTCCTTACATCTCATCTGTGTCTTTCTGCCTTTTCGGTGTGTGATTCCAGATGACGTGTGGCTGGCATTCTGTGAATTCAAACAGGTGTGAGGATGCGGTCTCTCCCGAGAGGCCAGGTAGGACGGGCTCCACCGGCGAGTATGTGACCGGAAGTGCCTCTGCTGTTCTCATTGCCGTCGGCTTTGCCTTGGAAAAGAGTGGTTTTCATGAAAATGTGCTCATCTGTGGGGACCTGCCCCCTTCAGCGGTCTGGGCTGCTGGAGCGAATCCACGCCGTCTAGGCCGCGGGCGTTTCTTCCCACAGTTCTGGAGGTGCCCGTGTCGTGCTGTAAGGAACCTCCCAGTGTCCGTACGTGGTGGAAGCGGTGGCGGCTGGAGGGGCCGCCTCCATGGGCTCCAGTCCCGTGTCTCTTTCATGGAGCAAAAGCTCTCGAGGGTCTTCGGAACTGTGTGTTGTTTAAGAGTGTGAGAGGGGGGCTGGCATTGTGGCGCGGTGGGTTAACCCCGCTGCCTGCAATGCCGACATCCCAGGAGCACTAGTTCCAGTCCTGGCTGCTCTGCTTCTGATGCAGCTCTCTGCTAATGCACCTAAGAAAGCAGAGGAAGATGGCCAGGGGCTTGGGTCCCTGCACCCACGTGGAGACTTGGATGGAGTTCTAGGCTTCTGGCTTTGGCTTGGCCTGGCCTGGCCCTCCCATTGTGGCTGTTTGGGGAGTGGACCGGCAGATGGAAAAATCTCTCTCTGTGTGTAACTCTGCCTTTCCAATATGCATATTAATACATATTTCAAATACATATATTAGTAAAGTATATATATTTTAACGACGGTAAAGCAGACCTGCTGGTGGACGGTGCACGCACTCGGGGTCTAACTGACCTTTCCCTCGCTAACCGCCACCACGAGGAAGCGGTCAGGTAAACGCAGAGTGAAATGCTGCTAGCGGATCAACCCGGAAAAACACGGCTCCAGAACTTCCCTGCCTGGGGCCCTCATCAGTGCTGAGTGAGAGCGGAGGCCGACGTGGGACGTGGGACGTGGGCTCAGGTCCTGCCGTGGGACGAGGACACAGCTGCAGATGTGTTTCCGGGTCGCTGGGAGACTCAGGCTGCCGTGGGACTGGCAGCATTCCCAGGTGCGGTGCCGGTGCCCTGGTTCTGATGACGATGCCGCTGTCGTTCGAGGTGGACTCCACGTGCGTCTGCAAACACTGCAACCTGTGGACGCACGTGAACACGGGAAGCGGGACGCAGCCGAGGCCCACGGTCGTGTGGCCCCCTGGCTTCAGTGGGAATGCTTGGATTTGTCTGTTCTTTCAGTGTTTCCGTGGAGATTTCCCCAAGTGGGGCACACAGAACGTGCTACTCCATTCACTCTGGTCTTCTGTTCTTAAGATCGATTGATGGATTTGAAAGGTAGAGTGAGAGCGAGCGAGTGCTTCCCGCTGGTTCACTCCCCAGATGGCCACAATAGCGAGGGCTCGGCCAGGCTGGAGCAAGGAGCCAGGAGCTCCACGCAGGGGCTCAAGCACCTGGGCCACCACCTTCCTTGGCTTTCCCAGCTGCAGTAGCTGGGAGTTGGATCAGAGGCGCGGCAGCTGGGGCTCAAACTGAAGCTCCGACGTGGGAGGCAGGAATCCCAAGAAGCCGCGACTTGAACTTGTGCCCATACGGGATGCTGGCGCTCTAGGTGGAGGCTTAACCTATTTTTTTTAAAGATTTATTTATTTATTTGAAAGTCAAAGTTACACAGAGAGAGAAAGGGAGGCAGAGAGAGAGAGAGAGAGGTCTTCCATCCACTGGTTCACTCCCCAATTGGCCACAACAGCCAGAGCTAGGCTGATCCAAAGCCAGGAGCCAGAGCTTCTTTTGGATCTCCCATGCGGATGCAGGGACCCAAGGACTTGGGCCATCTTCCACTGCTTTCCTGGGCCACAGCAGAGAACTGGATCAGAAGTGGAGCAGCTGAGACTCGAACCAGAGCCCATATGGGGTGCTGGCACTGCAGGCGGTGGCTTTACCCACTACATCATAGCGCCGGCCCTGGAGCCTTAACCCGTTACACCACAGCACCTACCCCTCTCCCTCCATTTCTGATATGGAGCTCCGTGAGTGGGTACTGGTTAGGGTTGGGTTCAGACTGAATAACAGAGACCGAGATAACAGTGGTTTAAATGAGAGGGAAGCTTAGTTCTGTTTTGTGGAAGTTCACAGGAAGGTGGCGGGCAGATGTGTTGGCTCTGAGGCACGTTGTCCTAAGGACCACGGCACCCTCCACGCTGTCCGTTCCCTTAGGGCCCATGGGAGGGGGGCTGCGTAGCTCTAGTTGTCGCACGCATGTTCCTGTTACTTTTAGGGAAAGCCCCTCAGCTGGCACAGAACACTCCCTCATACCCGTCCTTGGCCAGAACTGACTCACGTAGCTGCAGGGGAAGCTCCACCCCGAACGGGACGATTAGTACCTTGGGAGTTGACGGACAGTTTGCGGTGGCTGCCCTGTGTTCTCAGCTTTCTGTGATGGGGAGACACTCAGTCCCTCGAGGTGTTGCCGGGGCCACCTTTCCTCCCTCCCTCCCTCCCTCCCTCCCTTATGATTGATTGATTTGAAAGGTGGAGAGAGATCTTCCATCTGCTGGTTCATTCCCCAAGTGGCTGCAATGGCCTGAACTGGGCCAGGCTGAAGCTGAGAGCCTGGAACTCCATCTGGGTCTCCCACGTGGGTGCAGGGGCCCTAGCGCTTGGGCCTTCCTCTGCTGCTCTCCCAGGTGCATTAGCAGGCAGCTGGATCAGAAGTGGAGCAGCCAGGACTCGAACCACATGGGATGCCGGCATCACAGGTGGCAGCCTAACCAGAACTGTGCCACGACGCCGGCCCCACCGGGGCCCTGTGGCCCAGCGCCGGGCCGGAGAGAGCCCTGAGTCCCGCGAGTGACCACCCTGCTTCTCTCTCCTGTCCCGCAGTCTCCAACCTGTCGCAGTACTTCAGCCCAGCCTCGGTGGCCAACAGCCCGGCCCGTGCCCTGCTGCTGGTGGGCGTGGTCCTCCTGGCCTACTGGTTCCTGTCTCTCACCCTGGGCTGCACCTTCAGCGTCCTGCACCTGCTGTTCGGCCGCTTCTTCTGGATCGTGCGGGTCGTCCTGTTCTCCATGTCGTGCGTGTACATCCTGCACAAGCACGAGGGCGAGCCCGAGAGCGCCGTGCTGCCGCTGTGCTTCGTCGTGGCCGTCTACTTCATGACCGGGCCCATGGGCTTGTACTGGCGCGGCAGCCCTGGCGGCCCCGGCGGCCCTGGCAGCCCCGGCGTGGAGGAGAAGCTGGAGCACCTGGAGAACCAGGTCAGACTGCTCAACATCCGCCTCAACCGGGTGCTGGAGAGCCTGGACCGCAACAAGGACAAATGAAGGTCGGCCGGCCGCCTGGGTCCCCTTCCACCAGCGCGGGCTCTCGGAAAACCAAAAAGGAGGAAAAAAAAATAGCAACAAACCTAAACACTCTTAATAAACACTGCTGAGCGAGACGGTGGCACTTTGGGAGGGTGTGAAGAGGGCGAGGAGGGCGTCTGTCCGACGCCACGCCACGTGTCGGCAGCGGGAGGAATATTTTTTAAACGAAGGCTGTAACCATATTAGCTGTACAGTCAGAGAGATTTATCTGTGCATAGAGCATAATGTTACTTTTTTCAAGCATTTAAATGCATCTTTTGCAAGGCTTTTTTAATACGGGCAGATGGAGTGAAGTTTATTAAGACTTTACGCTGAGGGGAGAGTGCGCGTTTGCCTCCGCAGCTTGTGGGCAGGCGGGTGAGGTCGGCGCGCGCGTTCTCATGTTCCACAGTGGAGCTTCGTTTTCCAGGTCCTTGGTTGGTGTTGACTTAACGAATGTTCACTTGCAGATGTGCACACTTTGGCCTGGGGATAAAACACCCTCTCTTGGGTCCTGGTCGGCCCCGCCAGGCCCTGCAAAGCCCGGTCCCTTACGCTGGGGGGGGGGGGGGAGGCCCGAGATCATCTTCCTCTGTCCGTGGGTGTATTTTAACCTCACATTCCCGAAAGGAAATGCAAGGACGGGCCTGGGACACATCTCTGGCCTGATGCAAGAGCCGGGAGTGTTGAAGTCCCCAGCACCTGCTGGCCGACGCCCGGCTGTGGTCCGCGTGCAACGCTGCGCCCTCAGGGGCTTCGTTTGCCGTTTGGTTGTGGTTGACCTGGGACTCCTGGCCTTTGCCTGCTGCCCACAAAGCAGCCTGGGGTCATCAGGAGATCCTGGTGTCGACGCGTGCTCCGGCTTTTGGTCTGCAGAGTGTTGTGTCCTCGTTTGAGGTCATTTCTGGGTCCATGGTGGGTGGACAGCTGTGTGGGTCCCAGGCCGGGGAGCTTCGGGGAAGATGGGATCTCACTGGGAAGGGAGCTGGCTTTTGCAGGAGCCGGTTCTGCAGGCTGCTGGGGATGGCACCTGTCCCCCAGAGCCCTCCTGCAGATTCGCACGGACCCCTGTCAGATCTGGGGGAGCTCAGACCTTAGGGTCGCCCAGGCGGCAGCCTGAAGGCTTAGCTGTCTGCCAGCTCTTGGGTAGCTTGTGTGTGAAGTTATATTTTTGGTTGCAAGTGTCTGGAAAAAGATGTCTGAAGCTTGTATTTCTAAGGTGCACATCACGGGACCGTCTCTCCTGCGCCCGGGTCTCCCTGTTCTCCAGGGTTGCCTGGCTGAGCCTTCATCCTGGACTCTGGATTGAAGCCATTCCAGTCTTGTCGTTAGACACAGACGATCCACGTTGGCACAGGTGTGAGTGACGGGACGTCCTCCTTGCCCTCCGTCCCTCCCTGCGACCGGCTGAGCCACCTTTAGGTGCCGAAACGCGGCCAGGGGAACACCGGCACCCTGCACCGCGCCAGGGAGCCGGGCCCTCGCCCTGCCTCCTCCCTTGTGGCCGCAGGGAGATGCCTGGTGGTGAAACCGTCCTGGGCTGGGTGTGACCTCCCCTCTGCTCTCCCTCCCCGGCTTCCCCCGGGCGTGCAGGGCACTGAGCTCGCCAGGCGCAGACGGCCGTCAGCAGGCTAAGGGTGGACCCTGCAGCCCTCCTGTTGTGGTTGCACTCGAGGGACAGCGGCGTCCTCGCTAGGGAGAACTCGCCGGAGCACTTGAGCCAAGCGCGGTATCTGGAGTTCTCATCGATGCCCTAGATGTCAGCTGCGAAACGTTTTTAGCGATTTTTAATACACAGATTCCACTTTTGTTCAGGAAAATTCTTGGCCCCAAATAGTTTGGGGTTTTTTCTTGGGTTTTTTCTCCATCCCACAGAAGCTTTGTAGGGCATTTGGCCTCCCCTCGCCATCTCTCTTTTCTCACTTTTGTATGTGGAAAAATGTATTTTTGTACACATTTCTCATACCTGGAAGAGAAACTTTTGTATCTTCAGGGCTGGAGGGTCGGCTAGAGCTGTGCTTCACGGGGTGTGATCCCAGAACGTTCCAGCGAAAGTTGCGGGGGATCCGTTACCATTCTTGGATGTCTTTAGTTTCATGGTGTTGTGTCCCCAGGCTCCAGTATCGGAGGAGCTAGCCTGTAGGATGGGAGGCGTGGCCAGGCAGAACCCTGGGTATGTGCGGCCTGGGGGGTCGCCGGGAGCCATGCTGCCTCCCTGGCGTCTTCTCTTCACGCCTCTGCCAGGAATTGCTCCTGCAGCCACAGCATCGCAACAGTGGGCCTTGTGTGACCGAGGGCCGGCGCCCAGAGGCGAATGCCATGGGGGAGGTTTTCTCAGGGGTCTCCAGCAAGGAGCAGCACAGGGGGCCACGCAGGCGCTGTGCGGGGTGCAGGCTGGGGTCTGTCGTCGGGAGAGTACAACGCGACTCGCAGGCCCAGGAGGGCTGCCATGAAGGCGTGCTCACCAGTGGGGCTGTCACCCAGCAGACCTCAGGAGAGGCGGAGCATGGCAGATGTCAGGCAGACGGCACAGCGTCTTAGCACAGCCTCTGAAGACGCGGCTGATGCTGCTCCGCGCTGGCGGGAACCCTGAATCGCTGCTTCATGGTGACAGCAGCCTCGTGGGCTGCCACCTGCTGACGGACGTAACCAGAGCCAGCTGGTGGCAGGGGGCAGCAGGAGTTCCCAGGGCTCCTCCCAGCTTTTACCCAGAAGCGTGTCACCAGTTTGAGTGTGGACGGTCTGGTCTTCTCGTGCGAGTGACAGAACGACACAGACGTATGTTGCAGCAGGACCCTTACAGTTCGCCCAGGACGACGCCCGGCGTGCTGGGCGCGGCTTCTGGCGGGAAGGCCCGGCTTGTTCCGACACTGGATTCTGTGCTGTGCTTCTCACTGGGTTTTCGACACCAGGATCTGCAGTGGTACTGGCTTCTGTCTTGGTGGCACGAGCTGACTGTCGTTTGCATCGTCCATGGGGAACCCGTGGCGGCTCACGGTGTCATCGACCCTGTGTTCTGATGTCCTCTGTGCAGGGTCGAGGTTGTGCTGTGTCACTGTAACATCCGCATGTGTGTCCCGCGTGGTGCCGTCGCTTCCGGGTGATGGTGCCGGGATTAGCGCACGCTTCCAGGCCGGCAAAGCAGTTATCTCCCTCGACTGGAATCGCTCTTGTGAGGTGAGGCGCCTAAGAGCGCGCTCACGGTTCCACTCGTACTCGTGCTTCGGGGTATAGACTTTATCTAGCGTTAACTGGACGCTGTAGATCTGTTTGGTTTGAACACAGTGGCGTTTGTGCTTTTTAGTTCTATTTGGGAAACTGATTCTACAGGTACCTTAGACAGACATAAATGTATTGGGCTTAGAATCATTTTTTTTGCAGTATCTACAATCTTATTTATTAAATCACTGGACTTGGTGTTATGTAGAGATATTTGTAGATTGATTTCAGAACAGAATTAAAATATTGTGGAAATTACTGCTTAATAAATGTTTGTTGTAATTTTGTTGCATGGACTTTTACATTTTCTTTTGCATTACACCTTTAAATATTAATACATAGAGGACAGGTTTCGTGACTTTCACAGATATGATCCCAAGAATGCAGCGGTACTTTCCTCCCCATCTGGACTTCTTAAATACATTCCTCACTCCCAGTGGAGCCTCGGGGGATTCCCCAGTGATTCGTGGCACCATGCTGGGCCCCGGTCAGGAATGCCCCGTTCCGCTCCCTTGGAGGTAGGCTCCCCGGCCTGAAATACAGCTGCCTGATTTGAATTTCAGATAAACTACCCGTGCTCTTTGCAGTAAAGTATATCCCAGTTTTTTGTTTTTGTTTTTTTAAAGATTTATTTGAAAGGCAGAATTATAGGGACAGGGGGGTTCTTCCATCTACTGGTTCACTCCCAAGAGGCTGAAAGGGCCAGGGCTGGGCCAGGCCCAAGCCAGGAGCCTATAGCTTCGTCTGGGTCTCCCTCGTGGGTGGCAGGGGCCCAAGCACTTGGGCCATCTTCCGCCACTTTTCCAGGCCATTAGCAGGGAACTGGATTACAAACAGAGCAGCCAGGACTCAAACCCCTGGTACTCATGTGAGCTGGCGTCCCAGGTGGTGGCCTAACTAGTGCCATAGCACCGGCCCCTATATCTCAGATACCACGTGAGACGTAATTATACTGACAGTATTGGTGTTTATCTGAACGTCAGACTCGTCCTGTGTGGGGGTAGTGCTCCCCAGCAGGGTGCAGCAGCTCTTACAAAGCCCTCGGCAGCACCCTGACCTCCCTACCAAACACTGGCAAGACGACGGGGTGTAGTCCCGGGAAGCGCACTCAGGAGCCCGGAGCACGGGCTGGGTGTACGCGGCACGCACCGCCAAGGAAGTC
This sequence comes from Sylvilagus bachmani, assembly GCA_015711505.1. Taxonomy (NCBI): domain Eukaryota; kingdom Metazoa; phylum Chordata; class Mammalia; order Lagomorpha; family Leporidae; genus Sylvilagus; species Sylvilagus bachmani. Next base: position 22,727,119 of record CM027396.1, read on the forward strand.
CCGCACAGATCCACACGGGGCGGTGTGAGGCTGGACCTGTGATGTAGTTGAGGCTCCTGGGCAGGTCACTGGGAGAGTGGGCAGGAGACGCGAGGGGCCAGCTGGTTGGTGGCAACACAGTGCAAGGTGTCCAGGCAGAGACCAGAACGAGTAGGAAGACAGCTCATTTGAGTAAAATAAATACCTGTGATCAGAAGAACAGCTTTGTAAGAATGTGTTTTTAGTTTTAAAGACATTGATTTGAAAGGCACAGTTAGAGAGGTAGAGACAGAGAGGTCCTCCATCTGCTGGGTCACTCCTCAAGTGGCCACAAGGGCCAGGGCTGGGCCAGGCTGAAGCCAGGAGCCAGGAGGCAGGAGCTTCTTCTGGGTCTCCCATGCGGGTGCAGGGGCCCAAGGACTTGGGCCATCTTCTGCTGCTTTTCCAGATGCATTAGCAGGGAGCTGGATCGGAAGAGGAGCAGCCGGGACTGGAACCGTATGGGATGCTGTGTTACAGGCGAGGCTTAGCCTACCACCCCAAGGGAACTCGGGCCCTGCAGAAGCAGTGGACAGGGTCTGCTGACCGAGGGGCTCTAAGCACTGCTTAGATTCCTCTCCTACAGCAGGCACTTGGCTGTCTGGAGCACAGTGGATCCTTTTGCCCGTAGAGGGTCTATGAATCTTTCAATGTCTTTATCAAAGAACAGTGCAGTCAGCCGTCCGTCCTCGCTGTGGGGAGAGGGGACATGATGCCGGCCGCTCCCAGTCGCCGCCGCACCTGCTCGGCCATGGCACCTGAGGTTGGCGTCGGGCGCTGTGCGCTGTGCGTGGCTGGCATCACCAGGTACCAGCGCAATGCAGAGTTAAGAAGTCACCTCCTGGGAGCGGGAGATAGCATCTGTGTCCGCCTGTTAAAGACTAGAGAAAAGAGGGGCACAGCGCTGGCATCCCGTATGGGTGCCGGTTCGAGTCCCCGCTGCTCTACTTTCCATCCCGCAACCTGCTGATGGCCTGCGTGCTGGGCCCCTGCCCGCGCATGGGAGACCCAGAGGAAGCACCTGGCTCCTGGCTTGGCCTGGTCTGGCACTGCCCGTTGTGGCCATTTAGGAAATGACCCAGTGGATGGAAGACATCTCCCTCTCTCCCTCTCTCTGCGTTTCTCTCCAACTCTGCCTTTCAAATAAATCTTTTTTAAAAGAACAGCGACAACCAACGTGGAGACCACACCTCGGGGCCCGGGTGGCTGCCTGTCCCCGTGTCCTGCTGGCGAGTGCCCCCGCAGCCCCGCAGGTGACGGTCAGCGTCTGTGCCCGGCCCCTCGCAGCGCCCACCGCAGCCCCGCAGGTGACGTCACCCTATCCCCTCGCAGCGCCCACCACAGCCCCGCAGGTGATGGTCAGCGCCCAGGCCCTCGCAGCGCCCACCGCAGCCCCGCAGGTGACGTCATCCCGTCCCCTCGCAGCGCCCACCGCAGCCCCGCAGGTGACGTCACCCTATCCCCTCGCAGCGCCCACCGCAGCCCCGCAGGTGACGTCATCCCGTCCCCTCGCAGCGCCCACCGCAGCCCCGCAGGTGACGTCAGCGCCCGGTCCGCTCCCCGACCCCAGGGCACCCCCGCGGGCTTATTCCGGGGGTTTGCGGGGTTCCCCGCGCTGTGCCCCCGCGCAGAGGCCGGCTCGCCCCGGCGGCTCTCTGCGCATACTGGGAGACGGAAACAGAAGCGCGGACATTGCGCGGACGCCTCAGGCGCCACAGCCGGGGCCGAGCGGGACGCGGGATTGGGACCGACTGGCCGGCCCGTCGGGTTGTCAAGGTGACGGCGCCCGGGCCTGGCGGTCGAAAGGTGACTCCGCCCCGTCGCCCAGCGCCGATTGGGCACGCCCTTTTCTGAGTCCCGTTCCGGATTGGCTGAGAGGCGCGGCCCACGCACCGGAACGCCGTGCGATTGGTTGGCGCTCAGGCCACCCTTCCGCGGTGCGGCGGCCTGGGCTGATGTGAGGCCAGCGCTCCGCCAGCCAATCAGCGTGCGCGCTGAGGTGGCGCGTGCGTGTGGCCAGGATCCCTCCGCCGTCGCCGCTCCCACCGCCTCCGGCCGACGCGGGGAAGGAGCCGGGCGGGAGACGGGGGCGGCGCCGCGAGCCGAGCCGAGCGGCTGTGCCCCGAGGGGCCGTGCCTGGAAGTCCAGGCTCGCGCGTGACGGCTCAAGACGAACTAGAATAGCTCGTCGTTTGCTCCGGCCTGCGGTTCCGGATCCATCAGTACGCGGTTAGGGTGCGTCAGCCAAAGCTCATGCAAATATTAAAGAGAACAAGGCAAAGGTGAAAGCGAATAAGCAAAATGGAAGGAAGGAACTTTTTTTTTTAAAGACTTAAATGCCCCAAATGTCCGGGCAATGCGCAGTGGGCACGCGGTGTAGACCGCGGGCGGAGCCTCTGCGCTCAGCACCGGGGGAGCTCCGGGAACGGGGGATCCGGGCGCGCTTTGAGCGGGGCCGCCCGGGCTTCGGTTCCGACGCCGACAGGTGCGGTGCGTGCGGGGCCGCTGGCCCCTTGCGGTCCCTTCGCGCCGGCTGGGACAGGGCAGGGCCGCGGTGTGCGTAAGCGCGTTCTTTCCGCCTCTCAGCCTGTTTTTGACAGGCAGAGCGGACAGTGAGAGAGAGTGACAGAGAGAAAGGTCTTCCTTCCATTGGTTCACCCCCCAAATGGCCACTGCGGCCGGCGCACCGCGCTGATCCTGTGGCAGGAGCCAGGTGCTTCTCCTGGTCTCCCATGGGGTGCAGGGCCCAAGCACTGGGGCCATCCTCCACTGCCCTCCCGGGCCACAGCAGAGGGCTGGCCTGGAAGAGGGGCAACTGGGACAGAATCCGGCGCCCCGACCGGGACTAGAACCGGGGTGCCGGCGCCGCAGGCGGAGGATGAGCCTGGTGAGCTGCGGCGTCGGCCGCTTGTGTTTCTCATCACCCTTTCCTTTGGAAGCCTGGCTCCTGAAGAGAGCAGGTGAAACCTGCCTAAGAGGAGACGGGAGCCAAACCAAGCCAGAGGGTGCAGGGTCAGCTCGTCGGGTCACTTCTTCTTTGTCCTGTCACGAGCAGGCAGACCGGCACGCGGTGCCACGCTTCAGAGGGCCGGCTCGTGGGACCCGTGGCTGGGAGTGGCCGTTTCACCCCTGGTACAGGCGCTGAAGCATTGGCGCTCCCTGGAGCCTAATTGTTGGGGACACAGAGTGGCAGGTGTCATGCAGAGCCGCCCCGAGGGCCTGCCGTGAGCCAGTGGCGGGGGATCCGAGGAGCCACAGGGCACACGGTGGAGCCTCCCCCAAGGGTGGGGGAGTGGGCTGGCGAGGGAGTGGCGTCCAGGGCAGGCGATCCCGGTGGAGGTGGACGGGTGGTGGACGGCTCACTGGCCCAGTTACCAATTCACAGAATTTGCAGAACTGTTCACATTTCCTCTTTTCCCAAAAGCAGTGTTGTTGGCTGAGTCCCCTTGGTTTAGAGTCGCTGAATAAGAACGTGTGGTCTTGTGCTTTGTCTCTGGCATGAGAGAAGACACTGTCACACGCCCTAGCACAGTGTACTTAGCCAGGGGCGGGTCTGCCTGGGGAGGGGGGAGAGGTTGGGGGAGGGGTACACTGTGCCCATCATGATCCTGTTGGCGCCCCGGGCCCTCCCAGGCTTCAGTGTCCCTCAGAAGCAATGTGTGGGATGATTGAGCTCTGATGGGTGCCACGGGGCCCTCTTTCCTGGCCTCAGTAAGGAACTTGCAGTGTGGAGGGCCTTTTGGGGTATCTGTGTCACCCACACTTCTTCCTGCATTTGCACCACAGGTCTTTAGGGAGTGCCCCTCTGTGCCAGCCTCTATGCTGGACAGCATGAGTCTCCCATTCCAACAGATACCAGGTCACACATGGGTGCACAAAGCTGGTGCATGTTGACACTGCAAGGAACCCCTGGAGGGGCTGTAAAGAGCAGGCACATAGCACCCGAGATCACGGATCTCAGCAGACAAGATCACAGGAGATCATGGATCTCAGCAGAAGAGATCACATGAGATCACGGATCTCAGCAGATGAGATCGCAGGGTCTCAGGATCTTAGCAGACAGGATCACAGGAGATCACAGATCTCAGCAGACAAGATCACAGGAGATCACAGATCTCAGCAGATGAGATCGCAGGGTCTCAGGATCTTAGCAGATGAGATCACAGGGTCTCAGGATCTCAGCAGACAAGATCACAGGAGATCAAAGATCTCAGCAAGCGAGATCACAGAGTCTCAGGATCTCAGCACATGAGGTCACAGGATCTCCGGGGGCCTCTCCAGCCTGGGCCCACCCTCCTTCGGCAGAGGACAGTAACAGTCTAGCCTCATGGTCTGGAGGCCTGAGGTAGAGACCTGGGGGCAGTAGGGCCGCGCGCCCTCCCTCCAGAGGCTCCGGGAGGGTCCTCTCTGCCTCTTCCCGCTGCTCTGGCCCTGGCATTCCTTGGCTTGGGGCCGCATCACTCCCGACTCTGCCTCCACCTCCCATTGTGTTGCCGCTCCTACAGGGGCACCTGTCATTAGATTTGGGGCTACCTCAGTAATCCACCATGGTCTCCTCATCGCAGGAGCTTTACTCTGATGGCATCTGCAAAACTCTTTCTCCACATAAGGCCACTGTCACCAATCGCAGGTGCTCACACCCCTCGGAGCACCGCAGTATCCTCCGGTTCTTTTTCGATACGTGTATTAATGTGTAGAAAACATACTCTACGTTCCCAAGAAGAAAACATTTAAACACAAATGGTACCTTGTATTTTTCTACAAGTAAATATTCTGCAATTTGCTCATTCCTTCTCAGTCATCTCTTTGAGAACTGTGATGCTTATAGGTTAACTTTTTTTTTTTTTAATGATTTATTTGAAAGGCAGAGCAACAGAGAGAGAGAAAGATACAGAGACAGAGATCTTGCATCAGCTGTTTCATTCTCCAAATGGCTGAAGCCAGGAACTCCATCCTGGTCTCCCACGTGGGTGCATGGGCCCAAGGACCTGGGCCATCTTCTACTGCTTTCCCAGGCCATAGTAGAGAGCTGGATCAGAAGTGGAGCAGCCAGGACTCGAACCAGTGCCCATATGGGATGCTGGCGCTGCAGGTGGTGGCTTTACCCACTATGCCACAGTGCCGGCCCCTCTTCCTTTCAAGCTGTGATTGTATGAAGCATGCAAAAGACTGGACATAGTGAAGAGAGTTCAGAGCGCACGCTGTGTGCTCGCCGACCGGCACCTTAAAAATCCCTCCCTAAACTCACCCCTCTTTTCCCTGGGGGGAAACCCATGTCCCGAATGTTGCTAGTGCTTCTCTGCGTTTCTGCGTTTCTAACGCTCGTCTTCCCAACAACAGCGTTTTCGGATTTGCCTGCCTGTGACCAAGGCCATAGTCTGCGTGTGCCGTGGCTTCTTTGTTCTTTTTTTTTTTTAAGGTTTATTTACTTATTTTGAAAGGCAGAGTTATAGCAAGAGAGAGAGAGAGAAGGAAAGTCTTCCATCCACTGGCTCATTCCCTAAATGGCTGCAATGGCTGGAGCTGGGCCAGGCCAAAGCCAGTTCTCCCATGCAGGTGCAGGGGCCCAAGGACTTGGGCCATCCTCTGCTGCTTTCCCAGGCGCATTAGCAGGGAGCTGGATCCGGAAGTGGAGCAGCCAGGACTTGAACCCACGGCCACATGGGATGCTGGTGTGGTGGCGTAGCACCGGCCCCTGGCTTCCTTGTCCAAGCTGCAGCTCCTGCAGAGTGTTCCAGCAGCGACTCTCCCCCGCTTCCTTGTCCCTGCTCCCGTTCAGGGGCTGCATGGCCTCGTCTTCTCTGCTTTTCTAGTGCTGGGCAGAAGCGGGGTGGGGAGGGCACCTGAGCTTCGAGCCATTGCTGCAGGTACATCTGGCGCATGGTCACCTGCACCCCCACTACGTCCACCATCCCTGCAGCGCGCAGGGCGCAGTCACCCCATGGAGGCCGGGCAGGGATGTCTCCAGGCACCCCCACAATGTCCATCACCCCTGCAGCGTGCAGGGCGGGCTCCTGCAGTCACCCCAGGAGGCTGGGCAGGGATGTCTCCAGGCACCGCCCCCCACAATGTCCATCACCTCAGCAGTGTGCAGGGCGGGCTCCTTCAGTCACCCCAGGAGGCCGGGCAGGGATGTCTCCAGCCACCCTTTGGTCTGAAAGCCTAGGGACCTGGCTGAGGCTGCAGCAGGGAGCAGTTCTTTGCCTTTCTTCTGGCCTGAGGGGTCCACAGCCGCTACTGGGGGGCTCTGCCCACCTCACGACCTCTGCTCCCCTCTCTTCTCCCTTCAGCCCCACTTCAGCAGCCCTGCGGTTGAGACTCAAGCAGAAGCAGGCTGGTGGAGGAACTTGTTCTCCCAGAGTCTGCGCCCAGCAGGCCTCGCGTGACCCCGCCGCACGTCCTGCCAGCTCTGCCTTCCAGGATGACTCTGCAGCCACAGCGATCAGCACGTTCCCATGCAGGTCACGGTGAACCCGTAACGAGGTTTGCAGGTCGAGCTCCACGTGCGTGTGGGACCCCCTCGGGGCTCCCTGCTTCTGCTGTATCCCCGCTCCCCAAGTCCAGCCCCACTGCATCCCCACTCCCCAAGTCCAGCCCCACTGCATCCCCGCTCCCCAAGTCCAGCCCCACTGTGCGACCATACAGCAGCCACAGTACAAGACGTGAGTCATGTCACTCGAACCTGCCCCATGGCGTCTCATCACAACTTTAACGAAACTAGAGTCCTTAGCCTGTGGCCTCCCAAGGCCTGTCTGGCCCCTGCTGTGCTGACTAGGCCAGGTGTGCTTCAGGCCTGTGCAAGGTTCTTCCCAAAGACTAGCGCTGGGCTGGATGCCTCACTTCGCTGAGGTGTCGGCTCATGCTGACTTCAGGGAGTGTTCCTACTCAACCACTTTTTGGTTTTTGAAAGCTTTATTGATTTATTTGAAAGGCAGAATTACAGAGAGACGCAGAGATCTTCCATCTGCTGATTCACTCCCCAACTGGCTGCAACGGCCAGAGCTGGGCCGGTCGGAAGCCAGGAGCCAGGAGCCAGGAGCTTCTTCCGGTCTCTCATGTGGGTGCACGGGTCCAAGCACTCGGGCCGTCCTCCACTGCTTCCCCAGGCCACAGCAGAGAGCTGGGCTGGAAGTGGAGCACATTTAGGATGCTGGTGCTGCGGGCGCAGCTCTGCTTGCTGTGCCAGACCACACTTCCAGAACACCCACTCCACCACCAAGCATGCTGTCTTCCCTTCTTTTTCGAACTGGAAAAAAATATATAAATACATGAGTGTCCCCTTGACCCCCATGGCCAGCCGCCATGATGGGAGATAAAGGAGTGTGCGGTGGTCTGGCTGTCTTTCTGCCTCCAGCATCAGATTCGGAGGCAGAGGATTTGTGCTGGAGCAGTGCATGGCACATGGCAGTTGCTCAATAAACAAACACGTGGTAAATGAATGCATGAATTGATAATCTTTCTGATATGCAGCCAGTTCAGGGAGGCAGAATTCTTGGGAAAACACGACCAAGAGTTTCCTCTTGACCTGCTCTCACTGTTTGGCTTAACTCTCACACATTTGGGAGCCCGTGGGGTGGTGAGCAACAAAAAGAGGCTTTGAGCTGAGTGCCGGGACTGGCCTGGATGCCCCCGCCTGTTCACGCGCTTGGCAGTCCGTAAATCTCCGCTGTGACTGCCTGGCACGTAGGCATTGCTTCCCAAACTGGAAGATTTGGGTGGATAGAGACCGAGTAGGAGCAGAGTGCAACCAGCCGGGCGGGCTCTGTGGGCGGAGGAAGCTCGCATTGTCGCTTCTGAGGGGTGGGGGCTGGTTCTGAGCCCCTCCCTGTGAGTCCGATGCTGCCAGGGCGTCTGACTTTCCCAGCAGAGCCCCCACATCCAGATTTTAATGTGAAATCTCCTACTTTACAAACACAAATGGGGGCCGGCGCTGTGGTGCAGCAGGTAAAGCCGCCGCCTGTGACGCCAGCATCCCATATGGATGCCAGTTCAAGTCCCAGCTGCTCCACTTCTGATCCAGCCCCCTGCTAACGGCCGGGGAAAGCAGAGGAAGATGGCCCAAGTGCTTATGGCCCTGCACCCACGTGAGAGACCTGGAAGAAGATCCTAGTTCTTGGCTTTGGCCTGGCTCAGCCCTGGCCATTGAGGCCATCTAGGGAGTGAACCAGTGGGTAGAGGATCAGTCTCTCTAACTCTTTCAAATACACAAATAAATCTTTAAAAAAAAAAAAAAGACCACTTGCTTGCAGTGTTTGATAGAAGCTGCTGGATTCTAAGACCAGGGTTCAGGTTTCATCCTACCTGCCCCGTGAATCATGAGACACGGCGGCGTGAGAGAGGGGCCCTGGCCTTTCCTAGCCGTTACTGGTGGCTTCCTGCCCTGGGCGATGAAGGCTCCCAAGCGAATGGAAGGCCTCGTAGGGGGAGGCGCGAGCGAGACTCGTGGAGCTGGCTTCAGCCGCATTCTGTGGCACCGGCTGTAGTCATGGCGACCGCTGTTGCCGATTCGGCCAGAACCCCAGGCCTGGGCTGCCTTTCCCCTTCTGCTCCCAGGGCCACGGAACCCCTGCGGATGCGCCGTGCCAAGGGACCGTGCTCCAGGAGAGAGGACTTGGTGTGCATGGCCCTGTGTGGCACAGCAACCGTGCATCGTATAGGATGCTGTCCAGCGTGTTTATTCCAGTTACAGCCAGGCTCCCTTCTACCCGCGCTGATGCACGTTCCAGTCCAGCCTGCGATGCCGACGTCCAGAAGTCCGCCTGGGCTCAGGCTGGCGCCCGCTGCTGCAGACTGTGACCTCCGCCCCTGTCGCCTTGGTTTTCCCGCTCTCCCCCGAGACCCCGTCTAGACTCCCTGGTCTCGCCTGAGCACTTTTGCTGGTCTGCCTGCATACAGAGAACCACGCTTTGAGAAGAGGAGGATGAGAGCGCTGACGGCTGCTGCTCCCGGCTCCCGCCTCTTCCCCGCCTGCGGACTGGGCCTTGGGGGGGGGGGGACTCCTTGTTGTCTGCAAATTCGCATGCCCTGCCCAGGGAACTGCTCTGCTCTGAGCGGGGGACACGTGGCTGCCCCTCTCTGATCCTGTCAAGAAGGCCATGGGCGAGGCAGGGCAGCCTGGCAGCGTGCCAAGGGGGTGAGCGCGAGGTACCCAGTTACGCTGGCTGCATGAATCCAGCCTCCCCCGCCCTGCGGGAACCCACTGGTCAAGCCGGCTTCCCACGCCCCGTGCGCACTCGCTGCTGGCTCGACCCAGCTGCCTTGCCCAGCAGGCACTCCAGGCCTTGCTGAGAGAACGTTGGTTTCCCCACTCCTACTGCAGGGAGAACGGCAGTGGTCCCGTGGCCAAGTCTCCTGCTGGGAGAACTGCAGTGGTCCCGTGGCCAAGCCTCCTGCTGGGAGAACGGCAGTGGTCCCGTGGCCAAGCCTCCTGCAGGGAGAACTGCAGTGGTCCCGTGGCCAAGCCTCCTGCTGGGAGAACTGCAGTGGTCCCGTGGCCAAGCCTTCTGCAGGGAGAACTGCAGTGGTCCCGTGGCCAAGCCTCCTGCTGGGAGAACGGCAGTGGTCCCGTGGCCAAGCCTCCTGCAGGGAGAACTGCAGT
>CM027396.1:22736833-22760564 GCA_015711505.1 Sylvilagus bachmani
GTGGCCAAGCCTCCTGCTGGGAGAACGGCAGTGGTCCCGTGGCCAAGCCTCCTGCTGGGAGAACTGCAGTGGTCCCGTGGCCAAGCCTTCTGGGGGAGGGAGTTTTCACTCTGATGTTCAAGAACAAACAGAAACAGATGGAGCTCTCAAGGCTGGGTCCCTTCTGGGTGGAAACGGACTCACCCCTTCACCAAGGAGACCACCTGGGCACAAGGGGCTCGAGGGGGCCTGAACTGCGGGGTCAGGCCAGGGAGGGGCTGAGCCGGGAATCGGCGGTTGCCCATGTCCGTGTCGCGATTCGCTGGTGGAGGTGGGAAGTTGCTTCACCACTCCACTGTTGCCACCAACAGCCTGGGGAGGCCACTGGGTTTGCTGTGAGAGCAGATGGACACAGGCGGGAGGGGATAAATGACACCCTAGAACATGCCCTGGGTGCCGCCACCCTCATCTCTCTGAGGTCACCATGGCCCCTCTGCCCCTGAAGACTCGCTGTGGCCTGATGCATCGGCCAGTTCAGCCCCACGGGTGTCAGGTGCTCCTGGGGGCGCCGGCCAATCTCCCCCACGCACACACTCGCCCTCGTGCGCTCCTGCCCCTTCCGCCAAGGATGAGGCCGCGCCAGGGGCCCTCAGCAGGTGTGGAGCCTGGGGCCTTGGACCACGGAGCTGGCAGAACCGTGAGGAGTGAACCTCTGTTCTTCACGCGGGAAATGGGCCAATACCAGAGTCCTTGTCCACACCGCAGCAGGTGGATTCTGATCCCAGGGACACTCAGGGCATGTCCCCCCCAAGCCTGCCGAGGGGCTCACCTGCGCCCCCTTCGCTTCCCTGCCCTCCTTGGGGGTCTCTCGGGGCCTGAGCCCTCTGCCCTGGAAACTGCCCCCCGGACAAGGAGAGGACTCGAAGTCGCCTTTGTGGGGGGCGCCCCTGCCCCTCCTCGTTCTTTGCCTAGCACCCAGCACCCTTGATGACCCTGCTGGGGTGCTCCGCGGTGTGCGGATACTGCTGCGCTACTGGGGACATCTTCAGGAATTTTGTGGGAAACTCAAAGGATGAAAAAAAAAACGATGCTTGTGAAGAGCACACGTTTTTGGGGAACAAAATAAACGTGTCATTGCATTTCGCACGGGTCTCGGCCGGCACCTGCGCTGGCGGCTGCACGGGGCTGCCGGGCTCTGCGCCCCTGCGCCGCGGCGGGCTCTCACACTCGGCCCGCGGAGCACAACCGCGGACACGCGGGATTACAAGCTGGGTTGGTTTTGGAGCTCCAGTCCAGGCCAGGTTGCCTCATACTCGCGTGTGCACCCGCCCCGGGGAGACGCCCGGCCCTGCGAGCGAGCGCACGCACGGGGGCCCGCAGCCCGCGGGGGCCAGCAGCCTGGGCGCGCCGCCCCTGCGCGCACGCGCACCGCCCCCCCCACCGCGGCGAGCACTCTTTGCGCCGCGCAGCCGGCGGAGGGTTACACGCGGCGGGATGGGGCGGGGCGCGGGGCTGGGCGGGGCGCGCGCGGGGCTGGGCGGGGGCGCGCGGCGGGGCGGGGCGTGCGCGGGGCTGGGCGGGGCGCGGGGCTGGGCGCCCCGGGTGTCCCGCGGGAGGCGCGGCGGCGCCGCCTCAGTCGCGCGCTCCCCGCCGTCAGCGCCGCCGCCCCGCGCCCCGCGCCCCGCGCCCCCTGCCCGGCCCCGCCGCCGCCCCGGCCGCCGCAGCCATGTCCCAGGAGCCGCGGCCCCGGCGTGAGGAGATCATGGAGTGCCGGGTGATGTGGGAGCCCGACAGCAAGAGGAGCACGCAGATGGACCGCTTCCGGGCGGTCGCGCGCGCCGCCTGCGGCCTGGCGCTGGGTGAGGCGCCCCCCGCTGCTGGCGTCGCCGTCGGGGTCCCGGGTGTCCGTTTTCCCGCTGTGGGGTCGCAGGGGCCGCTTGGCCCGGGGGCTCTTCTCTCGGGGGCGTGGGGGGCGCTCAGCTCACGCAGTGCCCCCCGCCCCCGCCACGGCCACCCCTCGGATGGCCGTCGGGTCCTTGGCCTGCTCCGTGGGGTCCCAGCCCCCAAGCCGGGGCTCCTCAGTCCGGAGAGCCTCCGACGGGTGTCCGTCAGCAGTTCCGGGGACCCGCAGGGGTGGCCCGGGGCGCCCTCCTGTTCCTGGGGTTGGCCCCGGGCAAGGACCGTCCTTGAGCCCCCGCCCGGCCCCTGGCGCACGCCTGTCTGTCCGGAGGGGGCGCGGAGGCGAGGGCCACCCAGGTGCTGGCCCCGAGGGCTCCACCCTGCGGCCCGGGCATCCTCGGGGATTTTCTGCTCCTCCAGGCTTCCGCCCTCAGCCGCGTGCCTGCGGAGGCCTCCATCCCAGAAGCGGGGCGAGCCTGCGGAGGCCTCCATCCCAGAAGCGGGGCGAGCCGCTGCCCTGCCCCGGAGGCCGCTCAGCAGCCTGGTTCCCTTCCCGGCCAGCCCCGGGGCTTTCCTCCTCCTAACCATCGGTTTCCTGCGTCCTGCTTCGCTGCCTCCGGCTGTGCCACGCAGATTTGCAGCGCAGGTGTGGCTTAGTCCTTAGTGGCTGCCGGCTCAGAGGCCCTCAGTGGTTCCTGTTGACCGACCCACTGGCACCTGGCAGCCCCCAGGCCCCCACCCCGGCCCAGTGTCCCGTCCCTTGGCAAACCCAGCCCCCTCCCTCCCACTGGGAGCTGGGTGTTGGAGTGCTCGCAGGCTGGCTGGTTGGATGGAGGTGAACAGGAAGGCCCAGGAGGCCGTGTGTCTGGGGAGGGGGGTGTCACCTCCTGCTGTGCCCCTCCTCTTAACTCCGGGTCTGCTCCCCTGCCAGCAGTGATAGGGTACCCGTCTCCTACTCTTGTCTGCCCTGGCGCGTTGCTAAACAGTTTCCCCGAAGGGCAGCCCTGTGAGGTGGGCAGCACCCCCTCCCTGGGTGAGAGGAGTCTGAAATCTGAGCGCCTGGAGCTGGAACTGGCTCTGCCCCTTCCCCTCTGCTCAGGAGCAAGTGTGGAGCCCCCCGGGCCTCCGCTCCTCATCTGTAGTCAGTCATCGGTGGGTGGGAGGGTACCCTGGGGTGGCCCGGCGCTGCGCCTGGTCTGCAGGTGGCAGAGTGCACGCTGGCAGCCCCGGCCTGGCCGACTTCCTACTGCCAGGCTCTCCGACTGGTGGCCCGGGGTCAGAGCTGATCCCCAGACACACTGTTGAGTTGTTTGCATTTATTTTATTTTTATAAAGGTTTATTTCTTTATTTGAAAGGCAGCGTTACAGAGAGGCAGAGGCAGAGAGAGAGGTCTTACATCCTCTGGTTCACTCCCCAGATGACCGGAGCTGTGCTGATCCGAAGCCAGGAGCCAGGAGCTTCTTCCAGGTCTCCCACGCGGGTGCAGGGGCCCAAGGGCTTGTGCCATCTTCTGCTTTCCCAGGCCACAGCAGAGAGCTAGATCGAAGTGGAATAGCCAGGTCTCGAACCGGTGCCCATGTGGGATGCCGGCACTGCCGGCGGCGGCTTTACTCGCTACGCCACAGTGCTGGCCCTGAGTTGCTTGCATTTACAAGTTGAGAGACCTCCGTGAGAAGCAAGCCTTCCAGCTTCGGCAGAGACCCTGCAGTGTGGGGTCTGCCCCGCCCCGGCCTGGTGGGCTGTGAGCTGCTTCTGCCCTTTATCCTCCTCCCACTCCGCCCGCCTCTCCTCTCCCTCGGCCGACCTCACTCAAGTGCCACCTTCTCTCCGAGTGTCTTCTCTCCTCCGCCAGGTGCATGTGGACCCGGCTCTGGCTTTTCATGGCTGGTGAGCGCTCTCATTGCTGAAAGACTGTGTCCGTGAGCGTGTGCCCGACCGTGGGTCCCTCACAGCTGCTGTCGGGGGTGCGCAGAGGGCAAGGCAGGCCTGGAGGGAGGGGCCTTTCTGCCCTGCCCCACCCCGCTCCGTGAGCCCGGCTCGTGGACCACAGTCTGCAGGAGGCTTCTGTGCCTGCGTCTCGGGAGCTGCACGCTCCCCCTTTCCACCGCTGGAGAACGTTGCTTTGTCCTGTCCTTGCTTCCCCTGGACCCCTTGCAGGCTCGGGGCCCCTGGTGCAGGCTCGGGAGTGGCATGCACCTGCGTGACGCGAGGCCTCCTGCAAGGACGTGCTGTGAGGAGCAGGCCTCTAGCCAGGGGCAGGGAGGTGGCCCCGGCTTCAAAGGACATGCCTTTTGGAAGGACTGTGCCGAGTGGCCTGTGTGCCAGAGGGCAGGTCAGCTGTCTGCGAGCAGCTGGGGTGGCCACAGCGCAGATCAGCTGTCTGCGAGCAGCTGGGGTGGAGCTTGCCAGCAAACGAGGCTTGGCCCCTGCTCTGAGACAGCCCCAGCGTGGTTAGGGGAGGCTCGTTGCTGCCAGCCAACGCCGGGCGTGGGGAGGACGCCGCAGGTTGGCGTCTGCGTCCTGAGTACCCTGGGGAGCGCTGGGGTTAGCAGAGAACGCTGTCCCAAGAACTGAGTGAGGGCCAGTGGTGCAGCCACCGCTTGGGAGGCCCACATCCCGTATTGGAGTGCCCAGTTCCAGTCCCGGCTACTCTCTTTCCTATCCAGCTTCCTGCCAGCGCACCTGCGAGGAGGTTGGGATGGAGCTTTTGGCTGCTGGCTTCCGCATCAGTCTTTTTTTAAAAAGGAAGGTTGCTGGCCGAATCTTTAGCTGAGAATTGAATGTGTAGGTGGGCCGACATCTCACAGGTGGAGAGAGGAAGGGGTGAAAGCCCGGAGGGCGACGGGGACCAGGAGGGGACAGGGAAAGCTGGTGTGCAGTGTGGGCTGCTGGGTGGCAGGGTGTGAGTTCAGGCGGGGGCGTGGGAGCAGAGGCCCGCAGGCCGGCCTACCGCTTGTCTGAAGCCTGGTACTGGATGACAGCCCGACTGTCGGCCCACACCGCTGTCCCCTGCAGGCGGCTCTGCACGCTTGTTCCCTGGATTCCCGGGGCTGGGCACCTCTCCCTCAGGGTGCTGATGGAGGACACGCTGTTCTGTTGGGCCTCGGGGGGGCTTCACGCCCGTGCTCACCTTCTCTCAGCTCCAGGCGGGGGTCTGTGGCTGGGGTGCTGGGAGAGAGGGGCTTCTCTGCTCACCCAGGCCGAGAGATGAACAGACTCCTCCCCTCCTCCTCACTCCCTGCGTCCGGGTCTCAGCCTTGCGTGTGCTGGGGGGTCCTCCCATGAGGCGTTCCTGCGGGCCCCCTGGGTGATGCTGACGGCCACCCCCTTCGGGCACGCTCTGTGTCATTCTCCTCCTTTCCTGGAGGGAGCCAGAGAAAGGGCAGGGCGTGTCCGAGGTGCCCCAGTCAGAGAGGCACCTGTGCCCCAGGACGGCTGACCTCCGGAGCCTGTGCCTTGTAACCGGGAGTCCTCGCGGGCTGCACAGCAGCCTGTGCCCGTGTGACAGGTGACAGCGCTGAGCTCAGGGAGGGGGAGCAGACGAGGTCAGTCCCCAGGAGGGGCAGAGGCGAGGGTCTCAGCCAGGTCGTCCAGCCTGACCCTGCAGCCCAGGGCGACTGCTCCGCGCTCGTGGGAGGGGCCGTGGCCCCTCCAGACAGCGATTTCCCAGGAGAGCACCGAGCCTGGGAGCAGCAGAGCGTCTTCCTGAGCAGGCCAGGCCAGGTCCCTCGAGTCGGGGCCGGCCCGGGCTCCCAGTCCCGCCATCCCTGGCGTTTCTCGTGCGTGCTTGCTCAGCCCGCTCCACGGCCCCTGCGGCGTCACCGGCGTCCCTGCTCCGGGCCACGCCGAGGAGCTGCAGTCTGTTCCGGGAGCCTGGCCGGCTGCCCTGGGAGCCAGCCCCCGTGCACGTGGCGTGATCTCCCTTCCTGCTGCACCTGCTCCCGCCCGCGCGCTCTGGCCGGGCCTCTGGTGTTTCTACAGCTGAGGAGGGCATCCTCCGAGTGTCCACACCCGGCCCTGCTGCCGGGGCCCGCCCACGCCCTCCTCCTGCCCAGCCTTCAGTGGGCAGGATCAGGGAGCCTGGGCCGTGAGCGCGAGGGGTCAGCAAGGGCAGTTAGGCTTTTTGTCCCCACCAGCCTCTGCCTGCGTGGGTCCTCCCTGGGGCACTGCGTAGAAGGCTGGTTGAGTGTGCTGTGCCCCAGTTACGGCGGAATACCACGCGGTTGCGAAGGACGGGGCAGCTTTTTATGCTCTGATGCAGGTCTGTAGTGAAAGAAGCCAGTTAGAGAACGGAGAGTAAGGCGGCCTACTCTCGGAGTCTCGGGGCAGAGGGGGGTGACATTTAAATGTCTCGCTGAGCCTGGTGGCCGCGGGAGGCTGTGTATGGAGCCAGTTGCTGGTTTTGCTTTTGGGAGTGCACATGGATGTGTCTCCTACCTGGAACGTCCCAGATGGAGACGGTCCAGAGAGGGCAAGGGGCTGCCGTCCGGTCCCAGTGGGTGGGTGTTCGTGCGGGTGAAGAGTGGAGTGCTTGGCCCAGGTGTGAACTCTGAGGAGGGACGTTACTGTACCACCTCTTGTAGGTCTGTGATTCTGAGACGCCTGAATGTGTTCCTAACTCAGAGGTCAAAATAAACAATCCAGCCGCCCCTTCCCCTGCCCCGTGTACTGACGTGGGATGTGTGTCACGAGCTGCCGGTTAGGAGCTCTGGGTCCCCCAGCCTGTCGCCCCAGCTCGCTTCAGCGCGTGGGGTACAACTGCGAAGCCCACCCATGCTCTCGTGGCCGTGTCCCTGTTCTGACCACGCTGTACAGGTGCTCGCGTAGTTCTGAGAGCAGCCACCATTCAGCGGCCTTGTGCTGCAGCGGCTGAGGGCACTCCGCCAAGGTCGCTCAGCTGGTGCGGGGCTGGGCCAGGGCAGGAGCCCGAGTTCGGCAGGCTGTGCCCTGTGGCCTTGGTCCCCTCTGGGGACTGGACGTGGCGGGTTGGCCTCAGTGAGAGCCAAGCCCCCTCCTCCCGGGGCCGCTGCTCCCCAGAGCTCTTGGCTCACGCGGGCACCTCAGTGGACCTCCACACCTGCCTTCCCGGCCCTCCTGAGCCCTGCGCTGTCTCGTTTCGTTTGCAGAGAATTACAACGACCTGTACAATTGGTCCGTGGAGTCGTATCCGGACTTCTGGGCAGAGTTCTGGAAGTTCAGTGGCCTTGTCTTCTCACGCATGTATGATGAGGTGAGGCTGTGTCTCAGGGTGGAACGTGACCTCGGGGAACGCGGTCCTGTCTTCCTCACAGCAGTGGCGCGGAGCCGTGACCCTAGCAACTGGCACTTGCTGGGGTGGGCCGTGGGACCTCTGCCGCACGTGGCCCCAGCCCTGTCCAGGGAGCTCGAGTGGTCCTCAGCAGAAGAGCATAGCTGTTTTTTTTAAGTTAAAAAATATTTAATTGTGATAAAACACACTTAGCATATAACTTGCCATCTTAACCGTTTCATGTGCAGTTCGGTGGTGGTAAGTACGTGTATGTTGCTGTCGTTTTAAAACCATTTGTGCTTCCATTATTGTGTTTTTTTTTTTTTTTTGACAGAGTGGACAGTGAGAGAGAGAGACAGAGAGAAAGGTCTTCCTTTGCCGTTGGTTCACCCTCCAATGGCCGCTGCGGCCGGCGCACTGCGCTGATCAGAAGCCAGGAGCCAGGTGCTTCTCCTGGTCTCCCATGGGGTGCAGGGCCCAAGCACTTGGGCCATTCTCCACTGCACTCCCGGGCCACAGCAGAGAGCTGGACAGGAAGAGGGGCAACCAGGACAGAATCCGACGCTCCAACTGGGTCTAGAACCCAGTGTGCCGGCGCCGCAGGCGGAGGATTAGCCTATTGAGCCGCGGCGCCAACCGTCCATTATTATTATTTTTTTTAACTTTTATTTAATGAATATAAATTTCCAAAGTACAGCTTATGGATTACAATGGCTCGCCCCCCCCCCCCATAACCTCCCTCCCACCCGCAACCCTCCCCGTTCCTGCTCCCTCTCCCCTTCCATTCACATCAAGGTTCATTTTCAATTCTCTATACATACAGAAGATCAGTTTAGTAAAGTAAAGATTTCAACAGTTTGCACCCACATAGAAGCACAAAGTGAAAAATACTGTTTGAGTACAAGTTATAGCATTAAATCACAATATACAGCACATTAAGGACAGAGATCCTGCATGAGGAGTAAGTGCACAGTGACTCCTGTTGTTGACTTTACAAATTGACACTCTTGTTTATGGCATCAGTAATCTCCCTAGGCTCCAGTCATGAGTTGCCAAGGCTATGGAAGCCTTTTGAGTTCACCGACTCTTCTCTTATTTAGACAAGGTCATAGTCAAAGTGGAAGTTCTCTCCTCCCTTCAGAGAAAGGTACCTCCTTCTTTGATGGCCTGTTCTTTCCTGATTGTTTTAAACTGGAGTTCTGAGTGCTTTTCAACTCTCACATGGCTGATCAAGCCGTGCCCGAGGAAAGGGAAGCCTGTATTCAGAGCCCTGTGCTCTGGGGTCGTCTTCTGGGGCCACACCATCCTGGAAGCTTCACCTGTCTGCACTTGGCCAAGAAAACAAATCCCAGCTCCCGAGGAAGACAGCAGAGGCGGGGGCTCGAGCGCTCGCCTGGCTGGGGAGGGCAGGGCCTGGCGCGCCGCAGCTGTTTCCTTTGTCTCCAGCATCTTCCCAGGGCTGGGTGCTTGGGGAGCGATTGTGGAGAGAGGAGGTTGCCGGGGAAGCGTGACTGCGCGGGGGGCTCCTGCCTCTGGGCGGGTTCCAGTTCAGCGCGTGGGGTGAGTTGGCTGGGCTTCGGGCGGTGAGGCAGCGGCTTCCTGGTTGGCGTGATCGTTGTATTTCCTGGTTTGCTGTCGCCCCGCAGGTTGTGGACACGTCGAAAGGGATCGCGGACGTCCCCGAGTGGTTCCGCGGCAGCCGTCTCAACTACGCGGAAAACCTGCTGCGGCACACGGAGAATGACAGGGTCGCCCTCTACGTGGCCAGTGAGTCCTGCATGCGGCGTCGTGTGTGTGTGTGTGTGTGTGTGTGTGTGTGTGGGCTCCGCCTCCTGGGGGCCCGCCCACACACCCTGCGGGTGGCCCTGTGCCCTCCCGACACCATGAGGACTTCTACTGACTTTGTTCTCAGCCGTGTGGCCCTGTGTCACGGGAGAAATGGGGACACTAATGTTAAGGACTCACTTGGGTTAGTGATGGAACTGTGGCCAGAGTCGCTACTCACTGGCCTCCTTCCCTCCCCCCTCCCTCTCCCCCTCCCCCTTTATTTATTTTGTAAGATTTATTTATTTATTTGAAAGAGTTACACAGAGGAGAAGCAGCGAGAGGAGAGAGGGAGGTCTTCCAGCCGCTGCTTCACTCCCCAGATGACTGCCACAGCCCAGTCTCGTCCACGTCAAAGCCAGGAGCCAGGAGCTCCATCCTCGTCTCCCACATGGGTGTCGGGGCCAGGGACTCGGCCTGTGTCCTGCTTCATTAGCAGGGAGCGGATCAGAAGCGCAGTTGCCAGGACTCAAGCCGGCTCCCCTGCGATGCTGGTGTCACAGGTGCTGGCTAACCCATTGTGCCACAACACTGGCCCTGGCTTCTCCTCCTAAAGAAAGCGTGAAGACTACTCCAGAGGTGGGTGCTGTGGCACAGCGGGTTAAGCAGCGTGTTGTGATGCTGCAGCCCATGTCAGGGTGCCTGGTTGGAGTCCTGGCCACCCTGTTTCTGATCCAGCTTCCTGCTGACGTGCCCGGGAGGCAGCCGAGGACTGAGTCCTTTCCACTCGTGGGGACCCGGATGGTGCTCCTGGCTTCGGGCTGGCCCAGCCCTGGCTGCTGTAGGTATTTGGGGAGTGAACCAGCAGATAATGGGTCTCTCTCTCTGTGTCTCTCCCTATGTTTTTGTCATTCTGTTTTTCAAAAAAGATACCATACATCTCAAACCCAAAGAAAGAATATTCCAGTTTACGTATTAAGCAGTTTATTTTCTTTCTTTCTTTTTAAAAAATATTTATTTGAAAGGCAGAGTTACAAAGAGACAGAGACAGAGAGATAGAGAGAGGAGAAGGAGGGAAGCCTTCATTCCCCAAATGGCGGCAAGGGCCTGGGCTGGGCCGGCCACAGCCAAGAGCCTGGAACTCCATCCATGGGTGCAGGGGGGCCTAAATGCTTGGGTCATCCTCTGCTGCCTTCCCAAGCGCATTAGCAGGGAGCTGGATCAAGGTGGAACAGCTAGGGCTTGAACCGGTGCCCACAGCAGACAGCAGCCTAACCAGCCATGTCACAACGCTGGCCCTGTGTTAAGCAGCTTCGATGATATAATAAAGGAAATGTTTAAATACACTTTAAAAAATATTTATTTTATTTATGTGAAAGAGTTACAGAGAGAGGTAGAGACAGAGAGAGAGAGGTCTTCCATCTGCTGGTTCACTCCCCAGAAGGCCACAATGGCTGGAGCTGCACTGATCGAAGCCGGGAGCCAGAAGCTTCTTCCGGGTCTCATGTGGGTGCAGAGGCCCAAGGACTTGGGCCATCTTCTACTGCTTTCCCAGGCCATAGCAGGGAGCTGGATTGGAAGAGGAGCAGCCGGGACTAGAACCGGTGCCCATGTGGGATGCCGGTGCTTCAGACCAGGGCTTTAACATGCTGTGCCACAGCTCTAGCCCCTAGGGTTTTTCTTAATAAGGAGCTAATGTAGTTTGCTCCTTGATTGAGTTTTTGCTAAAGCTGAACATTTATTACACAGCAATGATGTTAAAAAGTGACATTGACTTTATCTGGTATTGTTAGTATTTGAATCATCTCACGTACAGAAATCTCTAGGTGGGTGAGCTGTTGGCCTCTGAGTAATGGAACTGTACCCACTTTTTTTTTAAAAGAGATTTATTTATTTGAAAGGCAGAGTTACAGAGAGGCAGAGAGAGAGAGAGAGAGAGGCAGAGAGAGAGAGAGAGAGAGTGAGAGAGAGAGAGAGAGAAAGAGAAAGAGAGGTCTCCCATCTGCTGGTTCACTTCCCAGATGGTCACAACAGCCAGAGCTGTGCTGACCCAAAGCTGGAAGCCAGGAGCTTCCTCTGCATCTCCCATGTGCGTGCAGGGGCCCAAGGACTTGGGCCATCTTCTACTGCTTTCCCAGGCTATATCAGAGAGCTGGATTGGAAGTGGAGCAGCCAGGACTGAACCAGTACCCATACAGGGATGCTGGCACTGCAAGTGGTGGCTTTACCCACTATGCCAAGGCGCCAACCTCTGTGCCCATTTTGGAAGCGGAATGTTTTATGATGTTGTTGGGAGGCCCACTCGAATGGTGGAGGTGCTGAACCTTCTGCGTTCACAACTCAGGCCTTGCATTGTTTGAAAGGGAGAGCGATGGGGGGAGACACACAGAGAGAGGTAGATAGACAGATACACTGTCTACCTGCTGGTTCACTTCCCAGCTGCCCCCATCAACTAGGGCTGGGCCAGGCCAAAGCTAGGAACCAGAATTCCATTTGGGTCTCCTTCTCCCATGTGGGTTCCGGGGCCCAAGCGCTTGGCCGGTCTTTGGCCGCTTTCCTAGGCAGGGAGCTGGATTGAAGTGGAGCAGCTGGGACTTGAACCCCGTGCTGCCAGCCCACCTGCATTAGCCCTTCATGGCAAAGCTGGTGGACAGCTGCCTGCACTGCATGCTTGAGCTTTGGGGAGCCGAGTTCAGGTTTCCGAGCCTTCTTGGAGGAGAGCACATGGTGTGGGTGGGAACCTGGGAGGGGGGGCAGAGGCAGCTGCAGAAGTGACAGGCGTGCACGTCAGCAAAGGGGAAGAAGCCTGGGTCACAGCACAGGGATTAGGGTGCTCACCCTGGAAGCGGGAGCTTGCGTGTCACAGAACCGGAGGCGGTCAGCGTGCAGGAGACACGTGTGCATCCGGGGCGTGGCTGGAAGGGCAGCACGCGCAGGTGGTTCTCCCACACCGTCCACAGCGGCCTTGTTTGCGTCAGTGACCTCATGCTGTGGCTCCGCACCACAGGCAGTGCCCGTCTCGCGGTTTCTAGGCTCACACCCTGAGAAGCAGCCTAGCAGGGCGGTCTCTCAGGGAGCCCTGCGCTGGGCTTGCTGTCAGCCCAAGATCTGACTGAGGCTGGGGGCTTCCCGCGCAGCACGGGGCGCCACACAGCTGGGTCGTACCACGAGGACCCCTGGGCTGCCGGTGTCCGGGTGCTGCAGCTGGCTTCCCCTAGAGCGCCACGTGGCAGGTTCAGTGTGTGTTTTTGGCCAAGGCTCAGAAGTCACTGTCATTTCTAGTGTCACCCACCTGTGCAGAGTGGGAGGGGCTGTGTGAGAGTGGGAGGCCCAGGCCAGGGTCCTGGGGGCTGCCGTGGCACTGGTACCATGCCGTCCTCGTCCGTCCTTACCATGTGTGGCCTGAGAACGGTGTCTCACTGCTGCAATGTCTGTCTCTTTGGTCACTAGTGAGGTTGTTCATTTTATTGTGTTTCCCTTGTGCTTGTCAAAGTTGTCTTCCATGAGTTTTCAATACCTTTGGGATCCTAAAAGTGCTCAAAACCAAGCCAGAGCCGAGTAGGACTGCACAGTAGGAGAGTGAGTCCGTGAGGCGTGCCTTAACTCACCTGAGCCCCGCTGGAGGCTACAGAGGGGAGCTTGGTGGTTGCTGGGCGTGGCAGTGACCGGACGGCGCCTGGAGGTCTTGGTGCTGCTCGAGATGTCCTGTGCCTTGACTGTGGTCACAGGAAGTGGTGTCAGAAGCAGGTGTGGCCGTGTCAGCCTCCCAGCTGGACGCTGCACTACGTTGCACACAGGGTGACCTGGGGAGCAGGTGCAGGGGCACAGGGCTGCCCTGTTCTGTCTTTGCGGCTCTGTCGTCATTTCAGAATTACAACGTACAACCCAAGTCTTGTCATAATAAAAGCCCTCCCGATAGGATGTCTTCCACCACGAATTCTGCTCCCGACTTCCTCTCCTGGGCACCGGAGCCTCCCGTGTCTTGCCTGTGGGCTCCCTGCATGTGTGTGCTGCCTGCATTCCCGTGGTGGCCCTGCCGATGACCTGTCCTCCTCTGTTCCCAGGGGAAGGCAGAGAGGAGATCATGAAGGTGACCTTTGAAGAGCTGCGGCAGCAGGTGGCTTTGTTTGCAGCAGCGATGAGGAGGATGGGGGTGAAGAAAGGAGACCGGGTGGCCGGTAGGTGTTTCTGGTGCCTGGGCGGGTGTGGGGGTGGAGTCCAGGGCGGGAGGAGTTGCTGGAAGGGGGAAGTGACTTTGGAATAAGGAGGAGCCGGGTAGACTCTCACACAGCCCCCTGGGACTTTAGCTGTACAGGGAAGCCTCAAAGAAGCAATGGAAAACCACTGGTGAGCACCCTGCTGTGTAGCGGGATGCTGTTTCGCTCCCTGCTTTGTCCTGGCGCTTGACACAGTTCCAGGAGCATCAGGGGTGCGGAGTCAGTGCTGGTTGGGGACTAAGGGAGGTGCATGTAGGAGCTAGCCCTGCTGTAGGGGGCAGGGTGGTCCAGGCAGTGGAAGCAGCCTGTGCGAAGGCCCGCTGGCCAGCGGGAGAGAGCTGTTTGCAGGGACCCAGGACCTCTGTGGGGCAGGGAGTGGTGAGCAGGGCTGGGGCCAGCACTGGGCCTGATCCCAAAGGGCTTTGCTCCCCTCCCCTGCCCTCCCCCACCCCTCCCCTGCTCCAGGGCCTGACACCTTTGAGACACTGCAGTTACACAGCCAAACCTGAGCCACGGCACCGCAGCCGCAGCCGCAGCCGCAGCCTACCACATGCTGGCTGCTGGTGCATCTCCCGGCTGCCCCGTGTGCTGGGGCCCAGCAGGGGCCATGCCTGTGGGCCCAAAGAAATGGAAGTGCAGGCCGCTGTGGCCGAGCGGGGGCAGGGGCCGGGGAGAGGCTGTCCCGGGGCTGCATCGGGCCCAGGTGAGGCGTCTGGCCGTGGCCTTCTGTGCCTGTTGCCTTGTGTGCAGGCGCTTTCTCCTGCAGTGTTTGGAACAACCTGCTTCCTGCCGTGACGGTCTGTGTCCGGGGACGGAGGCCTGGGCCTGTGCCGCCCACCCAGGTTCATGTCGACTGCGCTCCTGTGTTCCTCGCCCTTGCCCCTCTCCCTCTGCCCCTCTGTCATCTTCTGTCCATGCAGCCCTCACTCCTGCCAGCCAGCCCACCTGCAAACAACTGACACGCAGGGCAGGGTAGAGTGACAGATGAGACAGGCCCAGTCCCTCCGCTCACGGGGGAACCAGACGTTCAGCAGCGGGCGCAGGCTGTGTCAGTTTGGTGAGGGAGAAAGCACTGTGTTTGGCAGGTGGCTGGCACGGGGGCTGTGGGGAAGGCTTCTGAGGGGTTTCGTGTGTGAGGAGCTGGGGTCGAGTGGGTGCGGCGTGTGTGGGAATGTGTTCAGGCCGAGTGGACAGCTGTGCCAGGATCCTGAGGTGGGGAGGTGTTCAGGCCGAGCGGACGGCTGTGCCAAGACCCTGAGTTGGGGGAGCTGAGAATGATGGGTGCACTGGGAGAGTGGAGGTGACCAGAGCCCGGAGAGTAGGGGTGCAGAGAGAAGAGGCCAGGCCCAGAGCAGGGCCATGGGGCACAGTGACGGAGGGGGCGCTGGGGACAGGCCAGGCCAGTAACAGGTGAGTCCCACTGGCCGTGGCTGCTGGCATGCGCCTGTGGGAGCTCGCTGCCCCAGTACTCGTGTCCTCTCCACAGGTTATTTGCCCAACAGCGCGCACGCCGTGGAGGCCATGCTGGCTGCAGCGAGCATCGGTGCCATCTGGAGCTCCACGTCTCCAGACTTCGGGGTGAACGTGAGTCGGGGACCAGCCCAGGGAGTGTCCTGGTGGGGGAGGCGGAGTTTCCAGGCTGGGGAGACGAGGGCCCACCCGGCTGGCATGTCGCTGGGCTGGGGTGTGAGGCTCCGGGAGGCAGAGCCAGAGGGGTTGAGTGGAGTTTGCAGCCAGGCTGGTCCCTCCTTCGTCCCGTAGTCCTGATGCCCTGGCAGATGCCATGCGTGGCTGTTGCCGTCATTAAGGCCCAGAGCGATCCTCATGTCTCCCTCAGCCACGTGAGACTCCCTGAGTGTCCGTGCCTGGCACTGCTCACAGACGTGGCCGGGCCGCCTCGCCTGGGTCACTGCCGTTCCCTTCCTTCGGATCCATGCTCCGTGCTGCTGCGTGTGTGCTGGGAGGGCGGCCCCTGCATCCCGCACCCCTCAGATGCACCCAGGACCCTAGCGTGTGGCTGGCTGCCCAGAGCACCCCAGGCAGGGCCAGGAGGCACGCACCGGACTCCACTGTGGCTGCCCAGTGTGAGATGGACAAAGCAGCAGCAGACCTTTCTGGTCTCCCTCCCCAGCCGAGGGCAGAGCCTCGGGCATTAGGCGCCATCTGGAGCCAAGCGCAGAGCGCTGCTGGGGGCATGTGGGTGTCCCTGTCCCTGACTGCCCTTTGCTGCCCGCTGTTCCTGTTCTGGGTCGGGCCCTGCCCTGTGCATGGGCCTGTGAGGCCTGGCGCGTGCTCCTGGGCCCAGCACGAGTCCTCAGTGCCCGTGGGTTCCCCCCTGGGGCCAGCGATCCCAGGTGGTCTGTGGTGATTGGCCCCTGGGGGGTCAACGCTGCTGTGGCCACGGCATTGGCACTGCTGGGCGCTGCAGCAGATGTGAGAGCTTGCCCGCGGGCCGGCCACCTTCACACGAGGGAGCTCCGAAACGCCTGTCCACTTGGCACGGGTTTTCCACACACCGTGCCGAGGAGGAACCAGGCTGAGACCCAGAGGAGGGAAGCAGCGACGAGCCGAGGGCGCTGAGTGCGGGACGCGGGGGTCGCCCCACCGCTCTCTGAGTCTCCTGCAGCTGCCTGTACCCTGTCCCAGGCCCCCTCTCCCCAGGACCACCCCGGTCAGTGGGGCCCCTCCCAGCCCCAGGGCCCTCTTTGGGGGCTGCCCAGGCGGCTTGGGGCCAGCACTGTCCTCTGGGAGGGTCCAGTAAGGTCGGGGCCCTGGGGCACTTCGGCCTGTGGGTCCCTCAGCAGGTCTGAGCTGTGCTGTCTGGAGCGAAGGGAAGGCCTCAGAGGACACGAGGACACAGGGCTCTGTGGGCTCAGAGCCGCGTCCTCGCGTGGCATCCCGGGGTTGGGAAGGGTTAGGTGAGCCGAGGTTACGAGTTGGGAGGTGGTGCTCCAGGAGTTAAATCGCAGCTCCTCGGCTTTGAGGCTGTGTCATGGCTCTCAGAGGTGCCTGTAGCCTGGGCTGGGGAGTGGGCCCTGGCCTGTTCCGCCTGCCCTGTGGCATCCAGCCAGCTGGGCCGTGGTCCCTAGCAGATGCCACCAGGAGAGGCCACCCCACGGCTCCCTTCCAGCGGGCTCCGCCTGTGTCAGGAGGGCCCAGTGCCAGGCCGGGCTCTGGTGCAACAGGCAGCGCTGGCGTCCCTGCCTGGCTTTGGGTGCAGGCTGAGGTGCACGCCCTGCTGTCACGGCCACTGGATGTCTGCGCGGCTCTGCGCTTCCCGCCGTCTCCTCGCAGTTCTGGGTGCCTTGCTCTGCCCTGTGTGGGGGCGGGGCCTCCCTGTGGGTGGAGTCACCTGCCCAGGTGACTGTCCCTGAGTGTGGGGGCAGGGAGGGCTGGGCGGCAGTCGTGGGATCACGCTCGGCTGCCCCGGACCCCCACCGCGGCCCTGTGCTTTCCCGCTGCCCTCCCACAGCCGGGTCCCAGCTCTGGGCTCGGGCATCACCGGGCGGGGTGGGGGGTGTTCTGCTCCCGGGTCCCCGCCCCCCGGCCTCATTAAGACCTCCACCCTGCATGTCGGTCCCCTTGGTTCTCCTTTGGCAGGCTGGGCCCCTCCCTGGAGCTTGGGCACTGGGCTTGTTCTGGTGGACGCCTGGTTTCCCGGGACGTTCTCTGCCCCCTTCTAGGGCTCCTCCCAGCTGCTCCTGGGCGTCAGGCTTCCCAGCAGATCTGATCCTTCCCTTCCCTGGGCTACACTCCCCCTACCCAGGGCCTGTCCGTGGCATCCCCCCGCCTAGGGCCATGCCTGCACCGTCCCCCGCCCAGGGCCGTGCCTGCACCGTCCCCCGCCCAGGGCCATGTCCGTGGCATCCCCCCGCCCAGGGCCATGCCTGCACCGTCCCCCGCCCAGGGCCGTGCCTGCACCGTCCCCTGCCCAGGGCCATGTCCGTGGCAACCCCCCGCCCAGGGCCATGCCTGCACCACTTCCCTGCCCAGGGCTGTGTCCAACCCTTGCTTGGCATAGCCTCTCCTGTGTTTCTTCCTGGCTGAGCCCACTTGTCCTTGGTGTCCAGCTCCAGGAGTATGTGCACTGCAGCTTTCTGGGGGTCCAGCCTGAGGTTTTGTCTCCCCCCGCCCCAATTCAGTCTCCCAGGCATCTCAGCTCCCATGTCTTCTACCCCTTAGTTTACTCGTCAAATGGCCACAACAGCCAGGGCTGGGCCAGGCGGAAACCAGGAGCCAGCAGCTTCTTTCAGGTCTCCCACATGGGTGCAGGGGCCCCAGCACTGGGGCCATCTTCCACTGCTTTCCCAGGTGCATTAGCAGGGAGCTGGATCGGAAGTGGAGCAGCTGGGATTAGGAAGTTAGCCTTTTATGTCTTTAAAAAAGAGAAGGGGCACCGGGGCCTTCCTGTACCGGTGCTGCTGCTGCTCTCTGCTCTCCTCGGGCAGAGCAGGTGCTGGGGGAGGTTTCCCTGCAGGACGCGGCTGAGAGGCCCCTGTGTTACCGTCCTGGCTGTGCCCGCAGGAGGCATCCCCTCCCTTTCTCCTCGTTTCTGGTGCTGGAAGCCCCAAGACCCCACGCACCCTGTGTGAGCATTCATCTGGGCGGTGCTCTGTTCCGGCCTCCCAGACCAGGAGCCTGGGGGAAGCGGGGGCCCTGCCCTCCCCCTCCTCCCTGTGGCTTTGCTCTTCGGAGTTGTAGCTGTGATAGGCAGCAGCTGTCCACTGTGCTGTCTCTGCCTCACCCCGCACCAGACCAGTGAGTGTCCACTTTCCTGTCCCCTGGGGACTGCCCCTCAGCGACGTTCTCATTCGTTCTGTTCCCATTACGTGTGTCCAGCTCAGCCCTGCTCCGTCTGCTCTGCTGAGGTTGTGGTGGCCGAGGGGCTTCCGGGCGGTTCTCAGGGACGTGCTGTGTGGCCCTCCCCATTGTCCGCAGGGTGCAGTGGCTGCCCCTGCTGTCCACGCATTCAGCTGGGCTTTGGGGGCGGCTGTGAGTGGTGGGGCTGGTGTCCCCCGACTTCGCAGGGCACTCTTACTCAGACTGTGGGCCTGTCCCCGTGTGCCAGGCAGGAAGTCCTTTCCTTTCCAGCTCTTTTAAGCTCTGTGAGTAGAGAAGGTGTTGGGGTTTGTTGAAAGCTTTTAAGATAATCAAGTGGCTTTCACCCTCTGGTCCCGGTGTGGCAGAGCTGTGGTTCCTGTGGCTCCCGGTGGCTCCCACAGGCTGTGGCGGCTCCTGTGCGGCTCCCACAGGCTGTGGCGGCTCCCGTCAGGCCCTGCTCTCCCAGGCCTCTCAGGCTCCCTCCTTTATCTTAAGGTCTCTTTGCAAACCAGCCTCTTACTAAAAAGGACTCACTAAATTGAGGGAGCCGTGTCACTGGCTCTGAGGGTCCCGATCCCTGTGTAGACAGATCTCCTGTGTAGACAGTGTCATGGTGTTCAGTCTCATCTCTAGGATTTTCCCAGGAGCCCCAGGCCACCCTGCACCTGGCCCCAGGCTGCCTGAAGCCCACTTTGCTGTTAGCAAAGCTCCAAAAGGACATGACGTTGCTGGCCAATCAGAGCAGAACTCTGGGCCTGCACTGGTGCTGCACACGTGCCTGTCTCCGACTTCAGCCTGTGAGATCTTCACCCAAGCCCGGCGGCCTGGGTCTAAGCCGTGGTGGCTCCACTGCCTGCCCCAAGCTGTAGGCATAAACACCTGCTGTCTTCCACCACCTCGGCGTGGGACCCAGGGTTTGGGGGTTCCGCAGCCCCCGAGTTGAGGTCACTCTGAGCGTCAGAGGAACTCAGGGCAGCGCCTGGGCGGGGGTCTGGGTGGTGCCGACACAGCTGTTGCATTTTAGGCCGTGTCTCTAAATCCTCAGGCATTTCTTGGCGTGATTGTTGCCCTTGGCTGCCAGCTGTGCTGTGGTTGCTTTCCTCGTCGGCCATGGGTGCCAGGGCCGCAGGGCTCCCCTGGCTCAGGCCTGTTAATCCCAATGATGCCTCGGCCTCTGCTGGAGCACAGGGTCCAGTGGCTGCTGGATGTTCTGCCTTTTGTGTGACGCGTGATGAGCCCACCTTCCCACTCGCAGGGTGTCCTGGACCGGTTTTCCCAGATTCAGCCGAAGCTCATGTTCTCCGTGGAGGCCGTTGTTTATAACGGCAAGGCGCACAGCCACCTGGAGAAGCTGCAGCGCGTGGTTAGAGGTGTGTGGCCCTCCCCAGGGTGCGCACGCGGGCGGCAGGTGCAGTGCTGGAGCTCCCAGGAGCCACTGCGGCTCTGGGATGCGGCCAGTGGTAGTCGGGGCCCTTGGGGATCCTGTTGCCTTTTGTAAAGCATGCCAGCAGTGCAGTGCTTTGTCCTGTAACCCCTGTTTCCTCCTCCCCTCCTCTCAGGGCTACCAGACTTGAAAAAAGTGGTGGTGATTCCCTATGTGGCTGCCAGAGAGCAGATCGACATCTCGAAGATTCCAAACAGGTACTGGGCACAGCAGAGGCCTCTGCGGTCCTCCTAGGACGCGGGTCGGGAGACAAGGAAGTTTTGGTGAAATGGTTTCATAGGTGGGTGCCGTCCACCTGCAGAGCAAGTGCAGAGCAAGTGTGGGGTGAGCCACACGGTCCCCGCCAGTGAGGTCAGAACAACAGACAAGGCCCTAGGACCCTTACTCTTCTGCCCGGGGCCCCTCGCCGTGGTGGGCTCGGGTGGGGCCACGTCCAGCTGCCTGGATTGGCTATAACAGTCCCGACGGACAGTGTGCCCGCTGAGAGGGCGGACAGGAAGTGCCCAGGCTTGAGAGCTGACCGCTCTGCTGTAGTGAAGGTGCCCACATCACCCCTCAGGTGGCTCCCGGCTGCTGCTGTCTGCCGGCTCGGTGGGGTGGTTTCTCTGGTGGTCACCAGTAGCCAGGAGTTGTCTTCCTTGTTCTTGGACACGTGTCCCTGTCTTGTTGTAAACCCCTGGACATGGCAAAATGCGTGGCCATTGGTATTTGTGTCACTGAAGTGGTGTCAGTGCAGGACGGGCATCTCATGCCATCTCTTCCCTGCGAGGAGCCGCCCAATCAGGCCCACCTGGCTGAGGCTTCGCTGTGGGTGGTCATCGCAGACAAAGTGCTTGCCTGTTAGGTAGCAAACGAGTTCTGCTGGCCAGAGGTGGCCTAGTTCCCGTGGGTGAGCTCACCATGCCCTGGGGGAGTACCTAGGATCCCCCAGGGAGACGCCCTTGGTGCTGCGACTCCGCTGGTCCTTGTCTCCTTCCCAGCTTGTGCGCTGGGGAGGCACAGTGTGTGGGGGGCATACCCCACCGCTCACCCTCACGTCCCCGTTTGTGTTGCAGCGTGTTTCTGGACGACTTCCTGGCCACGGGGGCAGGCGACCAAGCCCCCCAGCTGGAGTTCGAGCAGCTACCCTTCAGCCACCCCCTCTTCATCATGTTTTCCTCGGGCACCACGGGGGCGCCCAAGTGCATGGTCCACTCTGCTGGAGTGAGTCGGGGCTGCGGGCTGCTGGGAAGGGAGCAGGCAGGGGTGGGGACGCTGCGCTGTCAAACTGTCGCCATCCCCTGGAGCGCGGCGTGGAGCTGCGGGGCTGAGGTTCCAGGGTGGTGCCTGCAGTGTGGTGCCAGGAGGGCCCCCCAGGGCACGGCAGACAGCGAGTGGTGTTTGAGAGAGCAAATCCGAATAGGAAGCCTCAGCCATAAAGGTGCATGGGCGGGAGGGGGTTTCTGGGAAGTGTTGTCGGGTGAAGGGTGCGTCCCGTCCCTCTGCCCACGGGGGTCTCTGCAGTGAGGAACAGAGGTTAAGCAGCAGAGCAAGGCACACACATTTATTAGCCTGCAAGGGGCTCCGTGGGAGTGTGGTGCCCGCAGCGCCCCCCATTTCTGCAAGGGCCTGGGCAGTGTGGAGGACCTAGGGAGCGTGGGTTTGCAGGACACATGGTGGCCTGGGACAGAGCATGTGGCTGCACAGTGATCGTCTCTGGGGCTGATAGAGTACAGCGGAGGGCGACAAAAGCCCGTCTAGGCGTGTAGCAGATTCTACTCTTCCTGTGGTAGGAGTTTGGCCAGTGGGGACTTGGGGCGGGGACCAGACCCTTGTGCCCTGTGGGTCTCCGAGGAGGTTTGGAGGAAGCCTCTCCTGGCATCTGTAGAACGCAGGAGACCCGCAGAGAAGCCACAGTAGTAGCTGCAGCTGTGGCCTCCTTTAGCTAGAGCCGTCCACTGATGCTCCCTCCTTTTTCTTTCCTTTTCTTCAAGACACCCAGGAGGGGAGGTTGGGGCTGTGCTGGTCTTTCTCCCCTTGCTGCTTTGCACGCAGCTCCCGAGGCTTAGTGCAGCCCCAGCCACGGAGTGAGCACGGATGCACCTGTCTCCAGGTGTGGCCCATTTCCCGGGGACGCCCCAGGGGAGCTGCCGCAGCCTCCCCCCAGCCTTTTGATTGGAGCAGTTCCTGGGCCTTGTCTTGGCCTTCATGGCATTGGCATTTTACAAGAAGTATTTATTTATTTCTGTATTTTTATATGAAAGGTAGAAAGTCAAACTAAAAGATATACACAGAGAGATCGTCCATCTGCTGGTTCATTCCCCAAATGCTCACAACAGCCAGGGCTGGGCCAGGCTGAAGCCAGGAGCCAGGAGCTCCATCTGGGTCTCCCACGATGGTGGCGGGGGTCCCAGGCGCTTGAGCTGTCACCTGGTACCTCCAGGGTGCGGATGAGCAGGAAGCTGGGTCAGAGGCAGAGGCAGGTGTAAACCCAGGCACTCTGCTGTGGGGTGTGGGCATCCGAGGCCGAGCCTTTGTCTTTTTTTTTTTTTAAGATTTATTTTATTTATTTGAAAGTCAGAGTTACAGAGAGGAAGACAGATACACACACTCTCGTGCACACACATACACAGAGAGACACACACGGATAGACACACACATAGACACACAGACACACTTGCATGTGTACACACAGACGCAATACACTCACATGCACACACATACATGCACATACACAGACACACATACAGACACACAGACACAGACACACTTGCATGTGTACACACAGACGCAATACACTCACACGCACATACATATAATGCACAGACACAGACACACATGGACACATACACACAGAGACACAGACGCACATACACTCACATGCACACACATACATGCACAGACACAGACATACACAGACACAGACACACTTGCATGTGCACACACAGACGCACATACACACACATGCACACACACACACCCAGCGCTGTCTTGGCTGCAGTGCTAGGGCTACCCAGCATGTGTGTGTTCTGAGTCCTGTCTCACAGTTCCACAGAATGGCTCCCTTTGTCCTGCCCTCGTCCAGGTTATGCACTGGACAGCTACCGGGTTATGTGGCTTTTATTTTGTTTACTTTTTAGGGATTTATTTGCTCATCTGAAGGGCAGGGTGAAGGGGAGGCAGAGAGAGTCTTCTGTCTGCTGGTGCACTCCCCACATGGCTACAGTGGCTGGGCTGGGCCAGGCTGACGCTAGTAGTCTGGAGCTCCATCTGGGTTTCCCACGGAGGTGGCAGGGCCCAAGCCCTGGGACCATCACTGCCTGGGTTATGTGGCTTTCAGAACCGGCTTGAACCTTTGAATGCCAGGGAGGTGGCGGTGTGTCCTCCTCAGTGATGGGACGGGGCACCTATCGGAGCAAAGCTGGGGAGTGTGGCACTTCTCGCCTCCTGTCACTTTACCGCCTCTGATCCCAGTCTGTCCCTGGACTGGGTGCCAAAGCTTCTTTCTGACTCAGGTTAGATCCTCCCCCAGATCTGCACTTCTCACCTGGTTCCCGCCTGGCTCTCTCCTTATCTAACGGCCCAGCCTCTGCCTCAGGTGGCTTCGCTTGTAAGGGGAGGAGAATCCACAGGATCCCTGGCAAAAGAGCTCCCCCAGCTTCAGAGAAGAGAGCACAAATGGGGACCCTGTGTGCAGAGAGAGAGAGAGAGGAGGGAGCAGGTGAGGACCCCCGTGTGCAGAGAGAGAGAAACAGGGATGAGCAGGTGAGGACCCTGTGTGCAGAGAGAGAGAGAGGGGTGAGCAGGTGGGGAACCCGAGAGAGAGAGAGAGAGAGAGAGAGAGAGAGAAAGTGGGCAGGTGAGGACTGTATTCAGAGAGGAGTGAGCAGGAGGGGACCCTGTGTGCAGAGAGAGAGAGAGAGGAGTGAGCAGGAGGGGACCCTGTGTGCAGAGAGAGAGAGGGGTGAGCA
Source organism: Sylvilagus bachmani (assembly GCA_015711505.1). Taxonomy (NCBI): domain Eukaryota; kingdom Metazoa; phylum Chordata; class Mammalia; order Lagomorpha; family Leporidae; genus Sylvilagus; species Sylvilagus bachmani. The sequence goes on from CM027396.1 coordinate 22,760,157, forward strand.
GGTGAGGATCTTGTATGCAGAGAGAGAGGAGTGAGGAGGTGGGGACCCCCGTGTGCAGAGAGAGAGGAGTGAGGAGGTGGGGACACCCGTGTGCAGAGAGAGAGGAGTGAGGAGGTGGGGACCCCCGTGTGCAGAGAGAGAGAAACAGGGGTGAGCAGGTGAGGACCCCGTGTGCAGAGAGAAGTGAGGAGGTGGGGACCCCATGAGAGAGAGAGAGAGAAAAAGAAGTGGGCAGGTGAGGACTGTATTCAGAGAGGAGTGAGCAGGAGGGGGCCCTGTGTGCAGAGAGAGTGGGATGAGCAGGTTAGGTAGGACCCCGTGTGCAGAGAGAGAGGGGAGTGCAGGTTAGGACCCCGTGTGCAGAGAGAGAGGGGAGTGCAGGTTAGGACCCCGTGTGCAGAGAGAGAG
>CM027396.1:22760664-22787688 GCA_015711505.1 Sylvilagus bachmani
CTCTGGCGGCCTTAGGCCTTGTGGCTGAGACCCAGGTTTGCATCAGGTTGGGAGCACCTGGGTTGGAGCCCCTCCTCTGGCTCCTGCCATAGCTCCCTGCTAATGCAGGCCCGGGCAGTGGTGAGGGCCCCGTACCTGGGTCCCTGCTACCCACATGGGAGGCCTGGATTACTTCTTGGCATTCAGCTTCAGCCTGGTCCAGTCTTGGCCGTGCTGGGCCATGGTGGATGGGAGCTCGCTCTCTCTCTGCTTCCCAGATAATAAATAAATACATAAAACTAATTTTACCTGGAAAAGGAAGTGAGACAGATGTTTGCCATAGGTCAGGAGTGCGAGTATAATTAAAGTCTCTGTCCTTTAAGTGGATTCACCGTGGAATGATCCAGTGGCCATCAACTGACTCGTTGCCCTCCCACTCTGTGTGAGGACAGTGTATGTCCCAGGACCTTGTGTGGAAGCTGGCGTGGCCCAGTGAGGTGGCTATCCATCCACCTGCTCGGGGGACGCCAAGGCTCTGCCCTCGGCCTTAAGGCAGCCTCAGGCCCCAGGAGGAAAGGCCTGGCCCCCCCAATGGAGGGCAGGGTCTGGGGCGGCCCATGGGCTGCGTGGTGCTGGGGTGCCACGTGGCATTCTGGCGGCCTCTGGGTCAGGAGGTCTGGCTCTTAGCTGGGGCATCTGGCGGATGGAACCTGGGCTCTTAAGAGGATCCTCTTGTCCTGGCTTTCGAGAAAACTTCTGTGGGCAATGGGATCTTAAAGACTGCATTTAATGCATGGATCTTGGCAGCCATGATAGTTTGCCCTGAGCCAGCCGCTCACACTGTGGACCACACGGAAGGGCACTGTGGTGGCTGCGCATTGCAGGGACAGTGTCCCCAGGGTCTTGAGCAAGATAGGAAAGCTGAGGCCTAGAGCATGATCTGACTGGTACCGGGGCCGCTGGCTCTGGGTGGACTGAGCCTGGAGCCTGGTGATGGGGAGCTTCCCTTGTTCCCGTGAGCCCCTGCAGAACCAGCAGTCTCTGGGTGGTGCAAGACTGTGACCACAAAGCCCCAAGGGCGAGCTCCTCGTCCCCAGGGAGAGCTTGCAGTGGGAAAGGCAGGGTCCAGGACAGCGGACTGAGTGAGACCCAGCATCCGTCCCCGGGTGCAGGTGCAGGTGGGGTGTATGCTCAGGTGCCTCCAGGGGCCTGTGTGTGGGGCAGGGAGTGAGGAAGGCTTCCCGTAGTATGTGCTTTGGAGCTGGGCACCCGGCTCATACGATGCCTGTCAAGTCATGGAAAGTGCTGTGGGAGGTGGGACGGGCCTGAGGAGGCGTTTTGGTTGCATGAAAACTCTCGTCCCCTGGACTGAGGTTCCCTGAATTCTGATCCAAGATCTGCAGATGGGCCCTGAGCTCCAGTCCTCCACCCCGCACCTTTCCCTGCCCACAGCAAGGGGAGCCTGTCGCCCAGGGCGAGGCCGGCACCTCTGTCCTCTCAGTGAGGGTCCCTGCTCTCCTGCCTGAGCTGGTGGGTCCCTGTGGTGCTCGAGGGGGCGCGGGCCCCGAGAGCTGTTGGGAGGCAGAGTCATGGGTGATGCTGGGGTCAGGTAGCAGAGGGCATGGGAGATGGCCCATCACACCCTGGGGCCCCCTGCCGTCTGCCTCCTGGGAAGGATTTGTGGGTGCTTCATCCTGGGCGATGTGGCACATGCTGGGCTCACGGGGCGCTCACTGTGTCCCGCAGGGCACCCTCATCCAGCACCTGAAGGAACACATGCTTCACGGCGACATGACGAGTGGCGATGTCCTCCTCTACTACACCACGGTGAGTGCCCCAGCCCCTGTCCCGGCCTGCGGGGACAGCAGGTGGCGGAGGCCCTGCCAGGCTGCAGCGTGGAGCGTGCCTGTGGGCTGCTTCAGTGCAGGGCGCTGGTGGCTTCCTGTCCTTGGAACACCGGAAGGCCAGCGCATAGGTCGGGTTAGAGGAAGCGTATTTTACCCCTCGGAGGAGAACTCAAAATTGGCTTTTTCCCAAAACCACAAACGTCAGGCCATTCCAGCACCGCCTTTCCCAGATGGTGCTCTGTGCCGAGTTTCTATGGCAACCATGCCCTGGGTGATTGATGCCTGATGCCTGGGGTCCTGGCTGGGCCCTGTGGCAGCCCTGGAGCCCATGCAGACCCAGGCCTGCTCCTGACGTGGGGCCATGGGGAGGCCGCGCCACTCTCTGTACCCAGCTGTGAGCTGGGCAGCGTGAGCCAAGCGACTTGGGTCTTCCAGCTGCAGGGACGTGCCCTGTGCCCCCACCCCCTTCCCTGGCGGGTGGAGCGTTGGTGTAGGCACTGCTGAAGCTGGGCCCTTGGTGTGCTGCGTCCCTTCTCAGAAGCCGTCGGGCAGGAAGTGCAGCTTGGTCACATGTACACAGCGTCGTCACTGGGCTGCCGAGGATCCTGCACACAGCCCGGGACACGCCGTGGGACTCGGCCGGGCTTTGTGCCAGAGGCAGCACACGGGGTGTTGCTTGAAGGTGCCTCCCTTCTGGAAGGATCTGGAGCCCGCCTGCCTCTGACCCGGCCTCAGGAGCAGCTCGGGGGTGGCTGTCGCCAGCGCCCTGGCCCCAGGCTGGGTCTCGGGGGACGGTGCTGCCCGGGGCTCCTATTGCCTTCCATGAGGTGGACGCTGAGGCCTGTTCCGCAGACCATGCAGCCGGGCCGCGGTGAGACTGCCAGTGTCCTAGGCTGGTCCTCAGGGATAGGTGCTTGGTGATTTTTACATTTTCGTTGATTGATTTATTTGAGGGGTTCGGGAAGAGAGAGCAATGGGTGTAAACCGATTGGTAGAGAGAGATCCAGGGGAGAGTTTGGTGCCGTGGCTAAGCTGCTGCTTGCGATGCCAACACCCCATATTGGAGCGCTGGTTCCAGTCCCGGCTGCTCTGCTTCCGATCCAGCTTCCTGCTGGTGCATCTGGAAAGGAGGAGGAGATGGCCCCAGTCCCTGGGGCCCTGCCACCCTTCTAGGAGACTCCTGGCTTTGGCCTGGCCCAGCCCTGGCCATTGCAGCATCTGGGGAGTGAGCCAGGGGATGGAAGATGTCTCTCTCTCCCTTTGTCACTTGCCTTTCAAATGGATGAATGAGTGAACCAGCTTTTTAAGAAGACCTCCCTGCGCTGGGTCACTCCCTGAACGCCCGCCGTGGCTGAGGTCAGTGTGGGCTGGGCCGTCCCGCTGCCTCCCCAGGTCTGTGTTAGCAGGAAGCTGGAGTCAGGAATGGGGCTGGCAGCTGAACCCAGGTGCTCTGATACCAGATGTCGGCATCAACCAGGGGCGAGACGCCCAGCCTGGACACTGGGTTTGTGTGGTTCGTGGGCGCCTGAGGTCCTGCACGGGGCCACGTGTGTCACACTGTGGAGTCTGCGTTCTGCGAGCTCCTGACCGGGCTCTTCCCGGGGTGCACGGGACCTGCACAGGGCGCGCCCTCCCGTGCTGCCCTCCCCCTCCCGGAGTCCGCCCTCGAGGGAGTGGGCTGAGCCCCAGGACGCCCAGGCCCTGTGCCCCTGTGCCGCAGCCTTTCCTGCCCTGCTGGGTTCCGTGGGGGGTGCTGCCGTTGCCCCCCAGGGCAGATTCTGGCTGATGCCGCCCCTGCCTGTCTCATCGGCTTTGCTGCTTCCCAGAACCACCCACAGACTCTCCCTGGGGAGAGGGGTTGGTTGTCAGTGGGTGGTACCACCTTTTTAGTTTTAAAAACATTTTAAAATTAAGAAATTTAAAATTAAAATGAAAGTTTAAGTCTACTCGCATATGGTGAAACTTCAAGCAGCATTAATAGCACACGTGGGGAAAGGCTGGTGACTCCCGCCCTGTGCTGTGGACCGGGAGGTGGCGCTGCTCTGCCCTGTTTGTTGTCTCGCCAGCGATGGGCCTTGGGGACCGACCCCCATCAGCCCTGACTGCTGAGTGTCTGCTGCGGGCCCGTGCTGCCCACCGGCCCTGACTGCTGAGTGTCTGCTGCGGGCCCGTGCTGCCCACCGGCCCTGACTGCTGAGTGTCTGCTGCGGGCCCGTGCTGCCCACCGGCCCTGACTGCTGAGTGCCTGCTGCGGGCCCGTGCTGTCCACCGGCCCTGACTGCTGAGTGCCTGCTGCGGGCCCGTGCTGTCCACCGGCCCTGACTGCTGAGTGCCTGCTGCGGGCCCGTGCTGTCCTCAGAGGTGTATGTGGATTAGTTCCCACAGAGTATGGTGTTCCTGGCATGTGCACACCACATGTGTGTGGTGACGGCGAGTGTGTACCATGTGTGTGTGGTGACGGCGAGTGTGTGTCTTGTATGTGTGGTGTTGGTGAGTATGTACCACGAGTGTGTGGTGTTGATGTGTGTATCTTGTATGTGTGATGTTGGTGGCATGTGTGTCTTGTGTGTGTGGTGACGGCGAGTGTGTACCATGCATGTGTGGTGTTGGTGGCACGTGTGTGGTGTGGTGTGGTGTCAGCATGTGTATACCACACGTGTGTGGTGTTGGCAGGTGTGTACCACGTGTGTGTGTGATGTTGGCATGTGTGTCTTTGTGTGTCCTGTGTGTGTGGTGTGGTGTCTGTGTGTGTACCACATGTGGTGTTGGCAGGTGTGTACCACGTGTGTGTGATGTTGGCATGTGTGTCTTTGTGTGTGTGGTGTCAGTGAGTGTGTGCCAGGTGTGTGTGGTGTTGGTGGCATGTGTGCACTATGCATGTGTGGTATCGGTGAGTGTGTACCAGGTGTATGTGGTGTCCGTGTGTGTGTCCTGTGTGTGTGGTGTGTCGGTGTGTGTACTACACATGTGTAGTGTCATCATGTGTAACCATGCATGTGTGGTGTTGATGGTGTGTACGTGTCACGTGACCTCATGTCTGCAGTGTCTGTTGTAGTGTCATCGTGTGTAATCATGCATGTGTGGTGTTGATGGCGTGTACGTGTCACGTGACCTCATGTCTGCAGTGTCTGTTGTAGTGTCATCATGTGTAATCATGCATGTGTGGTGTTGATGGTGTGTACGTGTCACGTGACCTCATGTCTGCAGTGTCTGTTGTTTTCAGGCTCTTGTCCCCAGCAGGACCACAGCAGAGGTTCCTGGACGTGGTCTCACGCGTGCGCGTCCGCCCCTGCCGAGGCGTCGCGGGTCAGGCGTGTGTCTGAGCTCCGGTTACTGCCGCCTTCGGCTTGGTCCCGGGTTCTCCCGGGAAGCCGGCAGCCTGGGCAGACGGCGGCGCTGCCGAGCTCTGTTCAGGCCGTGCTCCTCTGTTGCAGGCTGGCTGGATGATGTGGAACTGGATGGTGTCAGCTCTTGCCACAGGGGCCTCTGTGGTCCTGTACGACGGCTCCCCGCTGGTCCCGACGCCCAGCGTGCTCTGGGACCTGGTGGACAGGATAGGGTAGGTACCCGCTGTGCTGCTCCTTGGCCCGCGGAGCTGGCTCATTAGACCCAGCCGCCAGGTGCTGTCCGTTCTCCAAGTCCCTGCGGGGCACTGAGACACGGGTCTGCCCAAGAGGTCGTCTGAGACCGGGGTCCATGAGAGGTCGTCTGAGACACGGGGTCTGCCTGAGAGGTCATCTGAGACACGGGGTCTGCCCGAGAGGTCATCTGAGACACGGGGTCTGCCCGAGAGGTCATCTGAGACATGGGGTCCATGAGAGGTCATCTGAGACACGGGGTCTGCCCGAGAGGTCGTCTGAGACATGGGGTCTGCCCGAGAGGCCAGGGTGGGCGCGGCTGCGGGGCAGAGCAAGCTCCGGGGGGTTGGAGCAGCATCAGGAGATGGCACAGAATCTCTGTTCCTTCCTTCTAGAAATTTACTTAGAAAATGTTATTTACTCGTTTATTCTAAGTGTGTATTTATTAGAGTGAGTGAGAGAGCTCCCATCCCCTGGTTCACTGCTCGGATGCCCAGGATGGCTGGGACCGGGACCCAAGGGCTTGCTCCGAGTGTCCCCATGGGTGGCAGGAGCCCAGTCACTTGAGCCATCCTCTGCTGCCCTCTGGGGTGCATCAGCACGAGGCTGGAGCCTGGAGCTGGCACCAGAGGGACCAGGCCTTCTGATACCAGACACAGGTGTCCTCTTGGGCGACTTCTTCGCTGGGCCAGATTTCTCTGTGTATTTATCTCTGTAAAAACTGTACAGTTAAGACGCTCCGTGTAGCGTCTGCCAGGGCTGAGCGTGTCCCTCCCTTGTGCGGCGGCGCAGTCTGCACTTGTGTCTTGAGTTTCCTGCGCTCCCAGGCTGCTCCCCGAGGCCCCAGCGGATGCCTGGCCCAGGGTAGTGTGTATGCACTGCCAATAGTGCCATCATAGGCCGGACGCAGTGAGAGAGGGACACAGCTAGTAAGAGCAGAACTTAGTAAAATAGGCTGGTTATGCCGACAATGGGCCATGAGCTCGGTGAGCTTGGTGAACGCGGCAGATGTTTCTGGACTGCGGTTGATGGTGATTGACAAACCTTGGGGAGCAAAACCCTGGGTCAGGAGCCACTGTGTGGGACTCAGCGCCAGCCAGTGCAGAGTCCCGCTGCCTGTGCACTCGCTTCTGTAACCGGGAAGCCTGCGCCGAGGGGAGAGGGGGCCCCTGGAGCCGGGTTAGGGGGGTTCTGTGTGCTCAGGAGTGGAGTTGAGTCTGGTGGAGGCTGACCACGCAGGTGCATTCACAGAGGGCAGGTGGGGGCCCGTGGTCCTGGGGGAGCCCTGCTGTCCCCAGCCCACCCTCTTAACCTCCTGTTAACTTGGGAGAGAACCGTGAGGAGCGAGGAGGAAGCCAGGTGGGGTGGACGCGTCGTTACCTCCCCGGCGCCTGGGAACTGTGAGATTGGGAAGGGGGGGCAGCCTGGACCTCCACTGTTGTCACCTTTAGGAGCGCCTATGTCGCTGTGCTTTGCTGACGGGTTGATGTCGACACTCAGCACCGTGGTCCTGGGGTGCTGCGCCAGCCGTGGCTGGTGGAGACTTCTCCCTCGGGCGGGGGGGGGGGGGGCTGTGGAGCTGAGTAGTAGCCCTCTCCGCTTCGTTGGAAACGCATGAGGTCGGAATTCCAGGGGTGTCAATTTCCTGGCCCTGTGGTCCCCCGAGACAGAATACTCTGCAGGTGGGAAGGGGACGCTCCCGGTGCACACGGTGGTTTGAAATAAGTACAGCGGAGGGTGGAGGGAGCCCGGGCGCCCGCTCTGCGGTGGCGTCAGGGTGGGAAGGTGCCGTGCCCTGTGAGTAGACGCAGGTGCAGGGACATAAGCCCAGGTAAGGAGGAAGTTGGGTTCGCCCCAGGGCAACGCCAAGCCTTGAGGGTCGCAAGCTGCCATGCGAGTCGCCAGTCGCAGAGGCTTCGTGTGCACCCGCTGGAGCCCTGAGTCCCTTGTTCTTCCTGCCTGTGCCTTTAGCATCACCATTCTGGGAACAGGTGCCAAGTGGCTGTCGGTGCTCGAAGAGAAAGACATGAAGCCGGGTGAGTGCTCTCGGAGTTCCTGCCCCCGAGGTACCAGGCAGGGGGTGGGCGCCCGCGTGCCAGCCGTGGGTTCCATCTCCATGTTTCCCCGCCCCAGTGGAGACCCACAGCCTGCAGACTCTGCGCACCATCCTGTCCACCGGCTCCCCGCTGAAGGCGCAGAGCTACGACTACGTCTACAGGTGCATCAAGAGCAGCGTCCTCCTGGGCTCCATCTCAGGTGCGGCTCCTGCGGGGCTGCGGGGGTGTGGGGTGGCGGACGGGGTTCGGAGCGAGTTTGAAGGTGTGAGGAGAGGCCACCCCTGCCTCCTGACCCCTCTGGGGGCCCCGTAAGTGAGCAGACCCTCTGGCCAAGCGAGTCCCTGCACTTGGCTGCACGCCGAGGCAGTGACGTCCTGCCGGGTTGCTGCGGCCCTGCTCCGGGGGCAGCACGTGCGTCTCAGCACCTGGAACCCCAGCCTCCGAAAACAGCTCCTGCTGGCAGATTCCGCTTTGATTATTTCACAAAAGAGAAAATGAAATCTAGCAACAAAGCAGCTTCCCATATCTGCCTCGCTGTTAAGTGCCAGAGCGAGGCTTCAGGCCCCGGCCAGCCAGTTCGCGGGCCAGGGGAGCTGAGCTGGGAAGGCCAAGTGTCAGCCTGAACCCCCTTGGTGGGGACGTGCGCCCTGGAGACCCGAGGTTTCACTGCACACTGGGAGGGACTGTGCAGGGACCACAGTGTTGCTTTCGAGGTTACGGATGTGTGTTAGCACACAGGAGGCTCCACGGATGCACCCTCAGCACGCTGTGAGGATGGACGCATGGGGACAGCCATGCCACACTGTTGACGTTGGTGCCAGGGTAAATGGGCGTTCAGGGACACCCTTACTTTGTGCGCCATCACAAATCACATGAGGAGAGCATTGGAGAGAGACGTAATTAACTGACATTAAAAGCTGGTTGTGATGTGTTGAGTGAAGAGAAGCAGTTGTAGGATCAGAGGGTCCTTTTTGTTCATTGGAAAGGGCGTGGATGTATGTGTGTGTGCGTGCGTGTTATGTGTGCATGACAAGCCATGGTTTCTCAGAACCATGTTCTTTTCTTTTTTTATTTATCTGAAAGACATAGTTGCAGAGAGGCAGAGGCAGAGAGGGAGAGAGAGACAGAGGTCTTCTGTCCACTTGTTCACTCCTCAGATGGCCTCAATGGCTGGAGCTGAGCCAGTCTGAAGCCAGGAGCCAGGAGCTTCTTCCAGGTCTCCCACATGGGTGTAGGGGCCCAAGGACTTGGGCCATCCTTCACTGCTTTTCCAGGCTATAGCAGAGAGCTGGATCGGAAGAGGAGCAGTTGGGACTAGAACTGGTGCCCATGTGGGATGCCGGCGCTGCAGGAGGTGGCTTCACCTGCTGTGCCACAGCACTGGCCCAGGAACTGTTTTCTTAACATGAAGTCGTGTTGTGGGAAATAATTGGCATTCGTGGGAACCAGTTCAGGGCCCACAAGGGAGGGCGTGATGCGGTCCTCTGGAGAAGATGCGGTCAGAAAGCCGATCCGCTTCCGAGTCTGTGCCCACGTCTCCCCGAGCAGCAGCTCCAGCCGGGCGCAGACCCCGGGTCTGTCTGGGAAGAGTCGGCACTGCCCTTCTGGGTTCTTTGCTGTTTGCTGATGAGCGAGTGGTTTATCTCGGTCTCTGAATGTGAATTTCCCTCTGCCATTGCTTGCAGGTGGCACCGACATCATCTCCTGCTTCATGGGCCAGAATTCCTCCATCCCAGTGCATAGAGGGGAGATTCAGGCCCGGAACCTGGCCATGGCCGTGGAGGCGTGGGATGAAGAAGGTGGCACTAACTGCTTCTCTCTGTGCCGGGGCTGGGGGTAACCTGGAAGCACTTGGATGTGTCACCTTGTGTGGTGATGGTTTCCCCAAGCAGCTCCCCCCCCGGCAGGGTGGCCCCTGTCCCTTGCCGGCTGAGCCCTTGGCTTTAGGCCGCGACCTGTCTGTGACCCCTGGTATGTGGCGTGTGCACCACATGGGTTCAGACTCAAGTTATTGAGTTGGGCCTGCCCTGTTCCTGTGAGGCTTGGGACAAGCTGGTAGCAGTGGCGACGGCACCAGCTTAGAGCTGGGGGTCTCGAGCAGGTCACCAAGAATGCTGCCGGTGACCTTTCTGGAAGGTGCCTCTTACTTTGGGAAGAGGGCTTTGCCGGTTTGCTGTGCAGAGAGCGATGTGCTCCCAGGTGTTCTCGGCTCCCGTGTCTGCTTCCTTCCTGTCATCTGGGGCCTGTGTGGGAGGGAAACCCCTCCCCTGCGAGGGACTCCCCGAGCTCCCCGAGGACCGCTTATCCTGCTCTCAGAAAATGATCTGTGGCCTTGGGGAAGGTGCGTGCCGAGGGCCCGCTGGCTTGTCACTCCTGGGAGCACCGTTGCCAGGGTGCCCTCCCACCCGCTCTCACGCCCTCTGCAGCCTGTGCTGTGCTGGGCTGTGACGCTGGCTGCTGGAGGGACCCAGGGCAGCCGCTCCAGAGAGAAGGCCCCTGTGGGCGGGTCCCACATCTGGGAGAAACGCTCCACATGTGAACAAGGGGGTCGGTGCAAGAAAGCCGTCCGCGTGAGGCTCAGAAACAGCAGAGCCGCACGGTGCCACTCAGGGCTCCGGTGGTTGCACTGCGTGCTCCGTCACACTGCATCCTGGGAGCCCCGGAGCACGCGGGCTGCGGGAAGCCGTGCAGGAGGAGCGCTGGGCTCGGAGCAGGGTCAGTGATGGTGGAGGAGGAGAGGAGGAGAGGGTGCGGCGTGCTGGTTCAGCGTCTCCTCTCCCCTCCCAGGACGGGCGGTCTGGGGACAGAGCGGAGAGCTGGTGTGCACGAAGCCGCTTCCCTGCCAGCCCACGCACTTCTGGAACGACGAGAATGGGAGCAAGTACAGGAAGGCGTATTTCTCCAAGTTCCCAGGTGGGTCACCGGTGAGCCCGCAGTGCTGCCGGACCCTGCCCGGAGGGGCTCTGGAGGAGGGGAGGCCCACCTGCCAGAGACCTCCGTCAGTGTCCCCTCAGAGCCTCCATCCGGGTTGGTGTGGTCCCAGCCGCGGGGCCCAGAGCTGCTGGGAGCCTCAGCTGTGCCTGGGTGAAGGCGGTGCTTGGGACCGGGTCATGTCTGCCTGGCTCGGGTCTCTTCCTCTCCGTCTGCTACGCCTCCACCCAGTCCTGGAGACGTTGGGGGAAGAGTGCTGTGCCAGGCGGGTGTGCAGCGGCCGTGTCCCTGTCCCACAGGCTGGCCCCACGCATTCGGTCGTTTGAAGGATGCCTTGCCCCAAAGCAGGGCCTCCATCTTGAAGGCCTGGTTCCTGCTCCCGCTCGTCTTGTCTCAGCAGCGCTTAGCGGCGTTGCTGGAGACTCAGCCTTGAGCAGGCTTCTGCCCAGAGTCGCTTGTGCTGAGCGCTTGCTCGCTTGCTTCACATCTCTAGGAAGGTATTGGGATTTTTTATGCAAGGAGTTACATCTTTAAAAAAATTTACTGATTGCATTTTATCTGAAAGGCAGAGAGGTGGACAGATGGAGAACGATCTTCCATCTGTTGGTTCGCCCCCCAGATACCAACACAGCCAGGGCTGGAACCAGGAACCTGGAACTTGCTCTGGTCCTCCCGTGGAGGTGGCAGGGGTCCAGGTCCTTGAGCAGCACTGCCGCCTCCCAGGCGTGCACCAGCAGGGAGCTGGGTCAGAAGCAGAGCTGGGACTCGAGCGGCAGCTCTCACAGGGGATGTGGGTATTCCAAGTGGCGACCTAACTGCCATATTTCTGTTTTTGCCTTGGCTGCCAGGAAACTCAGAGCTGAAATCGTTGCTTTGTTGCAATGATTTGGGTCAGGGTTTCTGACTCTAAATAATCCTATCACGAAGTCAGTTTATCAGTAGCTTCCTCAGATACGTTTTGGGAGTCGGTGGAAGATGTAAATAAATAAATTTAGATGACTGCAGAAGACAGTTCCAAACAGGCAGGGTCGGCCGTGGCTGTATCCGGGACGTCTCGTGAGCAGACGCCCCGAGCTGTTCTCGCAGCTGAGTGCTGGAGAGAGCCAGTGTCTCGGGCCCTGGGCGGGAGGAGGTGCCGCCGTCAGTGCTCTCGCTCAGCACATTTCCCTCCCTGGGCTGCGGTGGTGGTGGCCACAGACGACCCCCGAGTCCCTGCGGAGCCCGAGCAGGTGTGCTTGCTCTGGCCACGTGGACCCTGCCCCTCCTGTGGGCCAGCCAGCTGTGGCCGGGCCACAGGCCCCTTGCCACCCACATGTGGCAGGTGTTGGGAAGGACCCTATCCTCTTAGATGTTGAAGAGGCAGGGTTATGCCCCAGCTGGGCTTCTGCCTCTCAGTGACAGACCCAGCCACGTACCAGGCTGTAGTGGGGCCGGCTGACCACGTGGGCTCGGCTCGGTGGTCTTGTTCTTCTCTCTTCCCTGCCCATCATGTCCCCTGGTTTTACCTACTGGTCCTCACTCTCTCCACAAGGCTGAGGCTTTAGTGCAGCTGGGACTGGGCAGTAGCCCCCTGCCCCATCACACAGCTTGTGTGTTCTGTGCTAAGACCTGACCCCAGCCCCTCAGACCCAGCCCCTTCCGCTGCCCCCAGATGCTCACTTCAGTCGGCCTTGCTCGTCTCCCCCTCTCCAAATGCACCCCTGACCTCCAGGGTCTGGTGGGGCTGATCCTGCCGAGCTGGGAGTGGTCATTCTCCCCACCAGCATGGGGCAGAGCTGGGTGAGCAGCAGCCCCCACTAGGGGGTGCTGGAGAGACAGGGATGGCTGGTTCACTTCTGCCCCCCACATACCGGCCCCCAGCCCCCAACTACGCCCCTCCAGCCGGCTGGCGTCCCCACGCTGTCTGGCCTGTGTCTGCAGGTGGCTGCTCGCAGTGACCCAGCTCCTCTGCCTTCTCTCAGGTGTCTGGGCGCACGGTGACTACTGCAGAATCAACCCCAAGACCGGGGGCATCGTCATGCTGGGCCGGAGGTGAGGATCTGCAGGGCAGGTCTCTCTTCCCACGGCCCCTCCCAGGGGTGTCCGGGAGGGCCGAGGGGGCGCCTCCCAGGCGAGGAGCAGCCATCCTAGGCCCCTGCGCTGGCCACTGGGGGTCTCCCACTTCTGCCTCAGCCCACGCGGGGCCTCTGGCTGAAGACCCCATCCTCAGTCTGTAACGTTGTGGGCTGTCCCTGGTCCTGGGCCCTGGAGTGTGGGTGCAGGGGTGGGGGCTGGGCACGGGGGGAGGGGCGGCAGAGGAGTGGTGGCTTTCTCACTGCCTGGTGTTCATGACCCTGCCTGTTCCAGCGATGGCACGCTCAACCCCAACGGAGTGCGGTTTGGCAGTTCGGAAATCTACAACATCGGTACGGGCTTCCTCCCTCCCTCAGGTGCTGGGGAGTGGCCTAGCAGGGGCACGACTGGGTGGGAATGGGTGTCCCCCAGCGTGTCCCCCTTGAGAACAGCGCCGCCCACGCCCAGAGTGGGGCTGTGAGTGACGTGGTCCATCCCTGTTCCCCTGGGTCCTCCCGGTGAGTGTGCTCAGGGTGGGAACTGTGTCTCCTCTCTGCTGGGAGGAAGCAGAAGCACAGTGCAGTCCCACAGCGCCGTGCAGGACACCGTGTCCAGACAATGCAGGCCCCTGGGCCCTGTGACCACCCAGCAGAGCCCGACCAGCCCAGGGACTCAGGCCCAGCCTTCCTGGGAGGGGTCTCCTACCTGTGCCCAGGCCAGAGCCCCAGAGTGATGCTGCGTTGTGCCCCCTCCCTGCACCAGTACCACCCACGCCGGGCCTCCTCCTGGAGCCTGCCCCCTAGGGGGAGTGGGAGCCCTGCCCTCTCTGCGCCTCCCCAGTGATGGGGTCTCTGCTTGCGCACCAGCTCCCTCGGCGAGGGCTCTGGGAGGTGCATCGGCTTCCAGCCTGAGTCCGGCCCTCTGCTCCCTGCCCCTCTCTCCACAGTGGAAGCCTTCGAGGAGGTGATGGACAGCCTGTGTGTGCCCCAGTACAACAGGGACGGCGAGGAGAGGGTCATCCTCTTCCTGAAGATGGCTTCAGGCCACACCTTCCAGCCGGAGCTGGTGAAACGGATCCGGGACGCCATCCGCCTGGGCCTGTCGGCACGGCACGTCCCCAGCCTCATCCTGGAGACCCAGGGCATCCCGGTATGACTGTCTCCCACCCCCCGCCTGCATGCCCAGCCTCTCCTGTGCTTTGTAGTGAGGGGGCCACGTTGCCTGGCAACACTGCCCGCCTCTCCGCCGTCCTTCCTGCCCCCAAACCTGCTGCTAAATGGTGGCCCCCGAGGGTCAGCAGCCTGGCCCCCAGGCCCTGCCGGCCTCTCCCCTGGTGGCTCTCTGTGTTCTCAGGGGTATTAATGAGGGAATGAATTTGACCCGTGGAGAGCTGCTGGAGCGCTGGTACTCCTGCTGTGGGGTGGGGGGTGGGGGGTTGTCATGGTCCCAGCTGGGAGCCCGGCTTTAACTTGCCCTGGGTACAAGTCGCTGCCTCGGTAGGATGTGCCCATGTGCCCGTGTGTGCCCGCGTGTGCCCGCGTGTTATCTAAACACAAAGACTTGCTGAGGGCTCCGTCTGAAGCCTCCGGGAGACCACGGGAGCGGTACCACCTGGTTTACAGTGGAGCTGACTTGGGCCGTGAGCAGGGCTGAGTTGGGAGATGTAGTTAGAGGAATTCACCAGAGATGTAGCAGTTCTGAAATCTGCGACTCCCTTGAATCCCAGATCCTGGAACATGCTGGGCCATTTTCTTCGCCTTAAAAAAGTCGCCAGACAGCCTAACCAGGAGTGGGAGTGGGAGGAGCGCTGACGCAGGGCGTACCCGCTGTGTACAGGTGGTACACCTGCCTGCACGGGGGTGCCTGGTGCGCATGCCACCCGATCGCTCCTGGAGGCCGCTGCTGCCTCTCCTTTCCCACTGCTGGGACACCTGCTTCCTCTTCTGCCCCCTGCCATGGTTTGCTTTTCGTTTTGGCGCTGTGTGGGCGGAGCCTCACAGCTGGGCGCTTTCTCTTCCTCCCTTGCTCTGTGTTTTCAGAGCGAGCTCTCCTTGGAGACATGGCCCTCTCTGGGGAGAAGGCGCTTTGTGGATGAGTGATGCCTCCTGTCTTCCCAAAGGCAGTCCGAGGTTTTCTGGCCCAAACCGGTTCTGCCTGCTTGGGCACTCACAGGAACCAGAGCTTCATTGTGTTGGAAAAAACCCTTGTGTGCTTTGGTGCCAGAGTGGTCACCCCAGGCTCACTGGATCTCGGTGCAGTGGGCAGTCTGTCCGAGAGAGCCAGGACAGCAGCAGCACTCTCGCGTAGGCGTGTCCTGTCTTCCCTGAGGCCAGTGCTCCGTGCAGGCACCCTGAGGCTCACTGGGGTTTTCTAGTGCCCTGGGGTCTTGAGACCCCCATGTTCTAGGACATGCAGGAGTGGATCTGCTTGTGTGGCTGAGCTGGGGGGCGGCTGGCCCCGCCTCTGCACGGAAGGGGCAGTGGAGTGGCCCTGGGCCACCTTCTTGGGGGACAGGCCCCCCCCCCCCCCGTCAGAAAGGATGAGCGAGGGTCCACTGGGAGGGCCCAGGGCTGTGCTGGGCCAGGAGCCTTGCAAGGGCTGGTTTTGGGGAGGCCTCCCCGCGCCAGTGCCGGCAGCGCACCCAAGCCTGCTCACCTGTGCACCACTCGGCACTTGGAGCTGCGGGGGCTGCCTCTGCACCTGGAGCAGGCGCCTTGGCAGCACTCACAGGGCAAGGCCTGGGGCTCTCAGAAGATGCACGGGGGTGGGGCCTTTCCTGGGTCCCATCTGGGCTAACCCCTGGGCGGGATGGCCCTCACCACTGCTGGCCCTGGCGTTTCCTGCGAGGGTCTTCACACATAGGCACTGTTCCTTAGCCTGGCCCCACCTCTTCCTTTTGTTCAAATGTTTGTTTACTTCTGTCCACGTGAAAGGCAGAGTGCTGGAGAGACAGGCAGAGACGGGAACACAGAGAGGCAGAGAGAGATCTTCTGTTTCCCATGTCACTCCCCAGATGCCTGCGGCAGTCAGGGCTGGAGGAGGCCGGAGCCAGGAGCCAGGAGCTCTGTCTGGGTCTCCCATGTGGTGACGGGGCCCAGGCACCTGCGCCATCTGCTGCCTCCCATGCGCATCAGCAGGAGCTGGCAGCAGAGTGGCTGAGACCTGACGGCTCCTCTGCCCCTTCCCCTGAGGCACGGCTGTGGGCAGTGGCCTCGGCATCCCCGAGCCTCCTTGGCCTCATGTCTGAGGTGGTGAGTGTCGCAGGCCCCGGGCGCAGACGTGGCTGTGGCGCTCCTGTGTCTGCTGCTTGTGGCCCGTAGCCCTGCTCTGGGTGCCTCACACGCGATGTCTTCCGCTCTCTGCCCGAGGGTCTGAGAGGCTGCCCCGAGGTGCCCGTGGCTCCCTCTGGCTGCCGGCTTCACCCCGGCAGCAGGAACCTGGTGGAGGTGACTTGTATTGCCATCCACGTCTCTGTCTTGAGTGGAGGCCCGTGTTGGTCCAGCAGCAGGTGCTCAGACAGGGTGGGCCACCCACTTCACAGATGAGGACTCAGTGTGGTGGGGTTCTGCCCAGGGAAGGGGCGTCTGGAACCCGCTCCACCTGCCGCTGTCCCTGGGCCACACGTTGGGACTTGCGCTTGGACTCGGCTGTGGGGAGCAGGTGTGGGCCTGGAGGGCCCCTTGTCTTGAGTCCCTAGATCCCTTTCTGAGAGCAAAAGGAGCCAAGGGGTTCTACCCTTCCCCAGGAGACGGTGCCGGCCTGTTTGTCACCAGCTGGAGGTGGGGCTGCTCCGTCCGTGGGCTGCACTGGTGGTGTTTGTGTAACGCTCCGTCACGCGTGAGGCACACCAGACATTTGCATGTCCCGGTGAGAGGCTGGGGGCACGCGCCTAACTGACAGGCGCTCCCTCGGAAGCGATGCTTGGAGCCTTAATGAGTTCACACGTCACTCATTTCTTAAAATGAATGAATTTTTTAAAAGATTTATTTATTTTACTTGAAAGAGTTACACAGAGAGAGGAGAGGCAGAGAGAGAGAAAGAGAGGTCTCCTCTCTGCTGATTCACTCCCCAGGTTGCTGCAATGGTTGGAGCCGTGTTGATCCGAAGCCAGGAGCCAGGAACTTCCTTCTGGTCTCCCACGTGGGTGCAGGGGCCCAAGGACTTAGGCCACCTTCCACTGCTTTCCCAGGCCACAGCAGAGAGCTGGATCGAAGTGGAGCAGCCGGGTCTCGAACCGGTGCCTGTGTGGGATGCCGGCGCTGTAGGCAGCGGCTTTACTTGCTACGCCACAGCACCAGCCCCAAATGAATGAATTTAATTACATCTTAGGTAAAAAAGAGATAGTGCCAGTGCAACGGGCCCTCGGGACTGGTGGCCTGCCTCTGGCTAATGGTGGCCTCAGCTGTTTCTGGCCTATGGACTCACCCCTGCCACCCAGAGCCCCTGGGTGCCACACACGAGACATGCCTGCTGGAGTCCAGTGTCTGCCAGCAGTTGTGAGAGGCCCTGGGCAGCTCCTGGAGCCAGGGCCTGTCGGTGGCCGTGGCTGGCCCTCCTGTCGGGTCCGAGTGCAGTGAAACAAGCAGCCTGGCCGACTCTGTTTGCTGTGCAGTAGCCTGAGACAGCGTCGAGATGGTGCACCACCTGCAAGCCGGCACGTCTTCCCCTCAGGACAAGCACTGCTCGTCTTCTGTGTGCTCAGCACATTGCTGTAGGTGGCCTCGTGTAGGTGGCCTTTCCCAGGGCAATGCCCATGTCCTGAGCACTGGACAAGGTGTGCGAAATGCTTTTCTGACTTGCAATATTGTCAGTGTAGAAATAGCATTAGGGGATGTACCTGGGGCATCTTGTTCCAACCAGCTCCTCGCTGTGAGCTGAAAATGCATGTGGACTGGGGGGTATAGCCCACACTGTGCATCAGGGGCCTGGCGTCAACTCCCAGCCCTGGCTGCCTACTGCGCTGCAGCTCACTGCTAACTCGCACCCAGCTCTGGCCCCGACTGCCGCTCACTGCGCACGCACACCCAGCTCTGGCCCCGACTGCCGCTCACTGCGCACGCACACCCAGCTCTGGCCCCGACTGCCGCTCACTGCTCACGCACACCCACCCCTGGCCCCGACTGCCGCTCACTGCGCACGAACACCCTGGGAGGTAGTGACGGTGGCTCAAGTGGTTAGGTTCCTACCACTCATGTTGGAGACGTTGACTGAGTCCTGGCTCCTGGCCGTGGCTCCAGCTGTTGTGGGCATTTGTGAGTGAATCAATGTGTGGACACTTTCTCTGGCTCTGTCTCTCTCTGCCTCTCAGAACAAAATAAGGCACATTTAATACACTTCAATGAGTAGTAAGTCAACTCCTGGTGAGTGAGGGATTGTCTGCCTAATGAAGTGATGGTGATAAGAGACAAACCACGCTGGCTGGCAGCCAGGCCCTCCTGCACTGTGCCTGTGAGCTCTGGGGCTGGAGCCAAGCTCAGGGTAAGGAATTTTCCAGATGTGGTGGCTTCCTTCCTGTTGGGATTTAGGAAGAATTGCAGATCTCCATCGTGTCTGGACAGAATTCTGAATTCAGAGAGGCTTGGTCTTGTTTGCCGGTTGGGAACTGTGGCAGTCGGCCTGCCCCAAGGCCTGGGGCTGTGAGCCAGCCGGCTGGGTTCCAGGGCCCTGAGTGGCAGCAAGAGGAAACCTGGGGACCATGGGCGGGTCACGCGGATGGAGCTGGTGTTGGGCCTGGGCCAGGACACTGCCCCTGGGAAGAGCAGGATGCTCTGAGCACTTGGCCGCGGGCATGCCTCTGGGGGCGTGGCCTGGCTGTGGGTCTGAGCTGAGGGCTCTGTCCCCTCTCTCCCCTCCCCTCGCAGTACACACTCAACGGCAAGAAAGTGGAGGTGGCCGTGAAGCAGGTCATTGCGGGGAGGGCCGTGGAGCACCGCGGGGCCTTCTCCAACCCCGACACCCTGGACCTGTACCGGAGCATCCCTGAGCTGCAGGACTTCTGAGTCGGCCTGGCCTGCGTGCTGCCCGCCGCACGCCCGCGCACGGGCCTTGGAGAAGAAGCGTTGCTGTTTCGTTGTTGGATCTCACAGGGATTTGGGTCTTCCGAGCCCTGGCCAGGTGGTGACCTCCAGAGATGGCAGGTGGCCCAGCGCTAGGTGTGGCCTCTGAAGCCCGGGGGGGCCCAGGTGCGGGGCTGGAGCGCAGGCCCTGTTCACTTTCACTCCTCGCAGGTGCAGGTCTGTTTCTCTCCTTTCTGTGTGCTTCTGGCTCCCCTGATTGCCCTCAGGGCCCGTCCACCCCACACTGAACACTGACTCTTAGAAGGGAACAGCCCAGGAGGACTCGGCGCCATCTTTGCACAGGTGACAGCCAGGCCCCCACAGCCAGGACACGGTTCTGAGCCTGTCACACTCCAGCCTTGCCCTCTGCCACACAAGTGGACGCCACTCCTTAGCAGGGTCCCTAGGGTGCAGCCGTGGAGGCTTTTAAATGTTCTGTTGGTGCCTGGTGTGTCCACGTGGAGCTCTGGGGGATGCCTCATCTCCCTCTTGGGGCTGTCAGGGAGCCCTGTGGGCTGCGGCCTCGGGGGACAGAGCTGCCCGGGAGGTCCCGGTGTGTTGGTGCTGACTGCGGACGTCAGCGCCTGTCAGTGGCATCCTGCGTTCCTGGCTGGCAGCTTTTGTGTACTTTTCGGTTTAGCACAGTAACGTGCGTCTGTCTTCCTGGTGTCCGTGTTTGTATGTTTTAATACTGAGCACCATGAAGTACTTTATGAATTCCTTTTCTTCTGGATGATAAAAATATAGGGGGGAGGTGCTATGAAGAATTCTATGCAATAAACACATACCTGTGTGTGGGTGGCACCCACCTGTACCGCGTGTGGCGTGCCTGTGTGATCCCGCTTGCTCTGCGGTACCCTGGACTTGTTGGCCCCGCACTGCCGGGTCCACCTGTGCTGTGGCTGCTGGCCACGCACCGCTGCTCTGGGCCTCCCCGCCCCGGGCTCCCCACAGCCAGCCTTGGACCTGGACTGCTGTCCTTCGTCACCACAGGGCTGTGTCTGCTTCCTGTCACCGCCTCCGGCGTGGCCCAGTGTCTGTCGCATCACTGCAGGGGAAGCTGGCCCGGGCTGCGCTCCCAGGGCGGGGCGGCAGTGCCCGCGGCTCTCTTCTGCTCTCTGGCCTTGTCCGCAGTGTGTGGCTGGCCCCACCTCCAGCCATTCCTGAGCCTTCTAGGGCGGGGGAAGTGGCAGGAGGACTGGGCACAAGACAGAGCTGCCTCCCCCGTCTGCTCCCTTTCATCGCAAAACGCTGGCTTTTCTGGAAAGCCTTCGGCTGGTATCATTGGCCAGCACCCGGCCATCAGCTGGCTGTGGAGCTGCAGAGCTGGACACCAGGGCCTTTGGCCTGCCAGTCCCCTGTGGCTGCTGCAGCCACTCCCACCCACTGGTGGATTAGACAGCCGTCCCCTCCATTCCTGCCGTTCTGGAGGTTGGCATTCGATGACGTGGGTCTCACTGGCAGAGAGTAGGTGTCAGCAGGGCTGCCTCCTTTTGGGGTCTCCAGGGGACTCCTCCTGCCATTTGAGCTGCTAGAGGCCGAATGTGTCCCTCTGCTGGTGGCCGGCCCTCCAGCCCAGAGGCCGACAGTGGTCGCGTCCCGACCTCCTCCTGGAGACCGTGGTTACACTGCGCCCATTCAGGGGATCCAGGATGATACCCCCCACCCCACTTTCTAAGTAGAACATTGTAGTGTTATTTGAAAGGTACACATGCACACAGCGAGAGTGAGTAAGCAAGAGATCCCTGATTCACTGATTTATCCCCCAAGTGCCAGCAGTAGCTGGCTGGGCCAGACCCACACAGGAGCTGGGAACTCCATCTGGGTCTCCCACTAGGCAGGAAGCCAACCACAGGAGCCGTCACCTGCTGCCTTCCAGGGTGTGCGCGAGCAGGAAGCTGGGGTTGGGGGTGGAGCTGGGACTCAAGCTCACTCCCAAGGGGCAGCTGTTTTTTTTTTTTTTTAAATATTCCTTTATTGGAATGGCAGAATCAGAAAGGGAGTGACAGATCTTCCACCCACTGGTTCACTCTCCAAATGGCTACAGCAGATGATCCCCAAACTCCATTTGGGTCTCCCATGCGGGTGGCAGGGACCCAAATACTTGGGCCATCCTCCACAGCTTTCCCCAGATGCATGGGCAGGGAGCTGGATCGGAAGTGGAGCAGCTGGGACTCCAACTGGCGCTTGGTTGGGATGCCAGCGACACAGGCAGCGGCTGAACCCGCTGCAGCACAGCGCCAGTCCCCCGACGGTGTCCTAACCGCTGCTCCAATGGCACTATTGAGCCCCCCCACCCCCATCTGGGTTCTCTAACAACCATGGGCTCTGGGGTGGGGCTGGGGTGACTCTGGGGGCTCCCGCCGGGACCTGCGAGGCCTTCTTCCCCCACCGGCGGTATGGAGACCTCCGTCATGGTGACAGCGCCGAGGAGTCATTATGCCTTAATCAGTGTGCCCTTTTCTCCTGGCAAGTCAGCCCAAGCTGGCGACAGCTTCATTAAGGAGACAGATGGTCTGAGCCACAGCCGCACGGACGCACGCAGGGCCTGGCCTGGCTCCAGCACCACTCCTTAAGATCCCCTCTGGCTGCTGGCTGCTGCCCTTCCCTCTGCCGCGGTGGCCGGTGGCTCTGGGGTGTCTCTTGCTAGCCGCTCCTGGAGACGTCAGGATCTGCCAGGGGGCTGCCAGGATGCTGCTCTCTCCAAGGCCCCGGGTCTCTGAGCAGCTGCTTCTCCAGGCCCCTCCTGCCCACCTGCAGGTCTCTCTCCCACCCTCCCAGTGCTCGCCCGGCTCAGGGGCCCTAGGGCAGGATCTGTAAGCTCCAGCTGTGCTCTCGGCCCTTGGGGTGGGCCCAGGCACCCAGCCCCAGTGCAGGTGTCTCGGAGCCTCCCCACCCCGTCACCGTGGCTGAGGATGTGCACTGGGGACTCTGTCCTTGGGCTTTAACTGCCGGGGTGAGGGTCTCAGCTGTACCCCTGGTGTCTGGGCTCCAGTCCCAAGAGGGTGGTCGCCTGCAGAGCACAGGGGCGTTGTGTCCATTGCAGGTCCCCAGGTCGTGCACGCTCACCCAAGGACCCGGGCTGCCCTTTCTGGGATTGAGCCAAAGCACGTGGAGGTCTGGTCCACGTGGCTGATGTTCGCTTTGTTCATGCTGGGACAGGGAGGTGGCACAGAGGAGGTGGCCCTGTCCATTCTGCTCTCACATGGATGCCAGTTCTAGTCTCCGCTGCTCCTCTTCCGAACCAGCTCCCTGCTGTGGCCTGGGAAAGCAGTGGAAGATGGCTCAAGTTTAGGCCTCTGTACCTGTGTTGGAGACCCAGAAGAAGCTCCTGGCTCCTGGTTTCAGATAGGCCCAGCTCCAGCCATTGCGGCCATTTGGGAAGTGAACCAGTGGGTGGAAGACCTCTCTCTCTCTCTCTCTTTCTCTCTGTAACTTTGCCTTTCAAAAAAATAAATCTTTAAAAAAAAAAAAAAAAGAATGCTGCTTAGGATGTCTGTATTCCACATTGGGTTCTGGGTTTGAGTCTCGCTCCACTCCTGATTCCAGTTCCTGCTGGTGCACCCATGAAGGCAGCAGGTGATGGCCGCAGATTTCGGGCCCCTGCCACCCATGTGGAAGGCCTGGCTCAGCCTAGGCTGTTGCAGGTATCTGGGGAATGAACTGCGAGATGGGAGCTCATTCTCTCCCCTCCCCTCCCCGCCCTTCCCTCCCTCCCTCCATTTCTCTCTCTCTCTCTCTCTCTCTCAAAGATTTATTTACTTGAAAGAGTTACAGAGAAGCTGAGGCAGAGAAAATGAGAGGTCTTCCGTTCACTGGTTCACACTCCAGATGACCACAGCGGCCCAAGCTGTGCCAATGCGAAGCCAGGAGCTTCCTCTGGGCCTCCCGTGCGGGTGCAGGGGCCTAAGGACTTGGGCCATCTTCTGCTCCTTCCCCAGGCCATAGCAGGGAGCTGGATTGGAAGTGGAGCAGCTGGGACTCGAACCTGTGCCCATATGGGATGCTGGCACTGCAGGCAGCTGCTTTACCCCCTATGCCGCAGCACCAGTGCCCCCACCCTGTCTTTTAAATAAAACAAACCATTTTCCTTGTGTGAGTTGGCTCATGCATTTCCATGCAGTGATGAAAATCTGACTAATGTGGGTGGGAGTCGCTGTCCCTCCCAGAGGAATGAGAGACTCTGGCTGCCTCAGCCCGACTCCACCTGCCGCAGCTCGGCTGTCCCTCCCCCTGCCTGAGCGTGCCGTGAGTGTGCAGAGGTGGGGGTGGGGAGCTGCCTGTGCTTGCTCTGCAGTGACTTGAACTTAACTGTGAAGTTGTGAGACAAACGGGTTGGTTTTTGGAATGCTGTGGCGTATGTGTGTTTGAGTGTGCACGCTTGTGCGCCCGTCAGAGCTGTTAGCACGCAGAGTCTGTCTCAGGCCTGGGCGAGCACCGAGAGCCCAGGGCCCACTCCTGGGCAGATGAGCAGGGAGGTCTCCCACCTGCACAGAATCCTGTCCCCTGGAGGCTGCTCAAGGATCTTGGCTCTGTGTGCCCTCAGCGGTTTCCAGTTTGGGGACAATGCTGTGTCCCAGGCAGGTGTTTTTCCTTGGGTGTTTTGCAGAGCCAGGGACAGGTGCTGACCTGTGTTGTGTCTGGTCCCCAGGGCAGGTGCGCCCACTGGGTCGGAAGCTCTTCAGGTGGTCGTAGGGGCCTCTGTCAGGCGACACAGAAGACACAGCTGGGGCAGGGGGACGAGGCCACCATGTGGATCAGAGGACAGCGGCCAGGCAGAGGACCTGAGAGGGGCAGGACTGACCTGGAGGAAGGAGAAGGGCTGTTTTGAGGACACGGGCAAGAGCGCCAGGCCGGTGTTGGCTCAGAGGACTCGTCAGCGAGGAGTGTTCATGGCCTTGAGCCAAGGGCAGTTCTTTTGGCCGACCTCGGTCAGGTCTGCAGGGCTGGGTCTGGGTCAGGCGCTGGGGGTGCAAGACCGAGGTGTCAGCTCGCTGTCTCCCTCCTGGCTGTCTTCTCACCCTGGGAGCCCTCACACGGCACGAGGGCAATTCTGTTTGAAAATCTCCTGTTCCTTCTGTCCTCCTGTAGTCTCTGTCTCTGACTTTTTGCCTAAGTTCCGCCTGGGGAGGAGTCTCTTTGGCCTGGCCAAGGTCATGTGTTCACCTCTGAACCCATCTCAGACCAGGAGGATGGAAGGTTCTGGTTGGCCACATCTGGATCTCCTGGGCTGGGCCAGCCCAACCTGAAACAGGTGCAGTGCAGGCCTGGACAGGTGGCCCTAGCAGGGTGCCGAGGCCAGAAGAGGGCGAGTGTGGATTCTCGGTGGGTGCCAGCACCCGCTCCGCACAAGCTTGGGCCTGCGCCGAGTGGCAGAATTCCAGGTCAGGGAGAGGCACTGTTGCTGTTTTTGTTTTGTTATTGTTGTTTATTTTCATCTACTCGAAAGGTAGAGCAATGGAGAGAGAATCTTCCATCCACTGGATCACTCCCCAAATGGCTGAGACAGCCAGGGCTGGGCCAGGCTGAAGCCGGGAGCCAGGAGCTCCGTCAGGGTCTTCCGCAGGGGTGTCTGGAGCCCAAGCACTTGAGTCATCCCCTCCCAGGATGCATTGGCAGGCAGTGGATCAGAAGAGGAGCTGATGCGTGGATACGGGATGTGGTGTCCCGTGTGGCCGCTCAACCCACTGCGGCGAGCGCCGGCCTCAAGGCTGAGTTTCGAGCTTAGGCCGCAGCCTCATTCTCAGCTCCACTCTGGGTGCCCTTGGCCATGGGGGCCTGGTCAAAGTGAGTGAGTGTCAGCCCGTAAGACCAGGCCCTGTTCCAGGTGGGCGGGGAACTAAAGAGTCGCCTAGCCTTTGGGTGGGTTTCCAAATAGAATTTTGAAGAAAAAGCCGTTTTTCTGGTTCTCTGGTTCACGTGTGATGAAGGCTAATGGGACTTGTCTGCACAGGTGCGAACGCGGGCTCGGAGGGGCGGCCAGGCTGACCTGGAGGGGGCTCCCTGGGAGGGGCAGCTCCTGGGCTGGATCCGTCCTGCTGTCAGGGGCGTCTCGGCACCAGCACTTCCTCTACAGCCGTGGCAGTTAAGGAGAAAGGGGAGCAGCCGAGTGATTGCTCTCTGGGTGGGAATTGGCTGTGCCCCTTCTCCCTGCGCATGGCTGGGCTGCTGACTGGGAGCCTCGTGGGCGAGCCCAGTGACCGGGCGGCTCCCTGGGAGATCCCACAGGGGCGGCGTGGGGGGTGTTGTGGCCCCGCTGAGCCTCCACTTCCCCGCCAAGGCGCCCAGACTGCACCTTTTGGAGGGAGCTCCTGCTCCAGAAGAAGGTGGGCCGGACCCTCACCTCCTTGGACAAACCCTTTTTGTGGTTTTTGGAGGGTGGTTCCTGAATGTCTGCATTGATTGAAAAAAAAAAATCATCTCCCAGTGAAATAGATCGCTTGTCATGTGTGGGTTCCAGGTCACCTCGGTGCTGTCACAAACACTCTCATGCTTCGGCGCTAATTAGATTTGGAGTGGGAATCGATTCACGTGTCATGAAATTTGAAAAGACAGCGCTCGGGGCGTGGCGCCTCCCATTATCCCGCCTGGTGGAAATGGTGGGGTTTTACGAAGGTGCCATTTATGGGCCCTTAAGACAATGAGCTTTCCAACTGATCGCACCTCTGAGGGCTTCGTATGTGATTTCCAGGCACCGAGAAATTTCCAGATTTTCACAGTGAACCTGTGTGTGTGTCTGTGGCTTTCCTCCGAGCGTCTCTCTGCGCCTCGATGGGAGCCCCAGGTTCCTGCCACAGAATGAGTGCATCACGCGGTTGCTGTCACCTCCCAACTTGCCCAGAGTGTGCGGTGAGCGGCTGCCCGCAGTGCCACGGTTCCGTTAGGCCTGGAACTCGGAGAGGTCAGCCTCTCCCCGTGGCTGTCAGAGTTTACATTCGTGTTTGGGGAGAGGCCTGGGGAGCTCGGTGTAGGATTCCCGTGCCAGGGCAGGGACGGCCGGATGGAGACTCCCGTGTGTGTCCCCGCCACGCCCCAGAGAGAAGGCAGCGACCTGTGAGGGGTGGGCTCCCACCTGCCATGCGTTATCCGCCACTGGGACCAGGGGACAGTGTTGTTTTTAATACTCCGTCCCCGGACGCATGGTTTATTTTTGGGTTCGGCGGAGAGGGGCACCTTCACAAAGATCGACTCGCACCACGTTTAGGGCTTGCTGTGGATCGTGACTCTGGGAAGCTTGGAGCAGCGCCGATGCCTGCAGGCTGCCCGAGGGTGCGGGAGGAGCCTGCTGGGGACGGGTTTGGTGAGGGTGTGAGGGAGAGGGCGCCCGCCTGCCTTGCTGGCGGGAACGTGAAGCCCGGCAGCCGCGGTGGGGAGCTGTCTGCTGTTGCTTAGAGCGGGTGACAAGCGCCACGCGCCCGGCACAGCAGTGAGCACGTGGGTGTGGCCCGGATGTCCCTCCCCGGGTGAAGGAGGCGCGCAGCCTGGCTGTGCTCGCAGTGGGACATCAGCCAGCGGCACTGAACCTGCCACAGCTTGGGTGAACTCTAGCCTAGGGCGCTGAGTGGCAGCTGCCAGTCACAAAGGGACAAACACTGTCACCACTTATATGAAATACCCAGAAGAGGCAAAGTCTCGGATAGGAAGTGGAAGAAGTTCAGGGACTGAGGGATGGGGTGGAGAGGGAGTGTTTAATGGGGCTACGATTTCTGTGTGGGAAGATGGGACATTCTGGAAATGTATGGAAAGTTCTGGAAATGGATGGCAGTGATGCTTGCAGATATTATGAATGAACTTTGTGTCACTGAAATGTACACGTGATGTGGTGAAGTGGGGGTCCTCGTGTCACATGTCCTCTGCCATGAGAAGCAGGGCTTGAGAGGCACCTGGACTGCACGTGAGGTACATGTGGACTGCACATGGGGCACACCTGGACTGCACATGGGGTACACGTGAACTGCACTGGGGTACATGTGGACTACACGTAGGGCACACCTGGACTGCACTGGGGCACACCTGGACTGCACATGGGGTATACCTGGACTACATGGGGGGTACATGTGGACTACATGTGGGATATACCTGGACTGCAGTGGGGTACATGTGGACTGCACGTGGAGTATACCTGGACTGCACGTGGGTTACATGTGGACTGCATGTGGGGTATACCTGGACTGCAGTGGGGTACATGTGGACTGCATGTGGGGTATACCTGGACTGCACTGGGGTACATGTGGACTGCATGTGGGGTACACCTGGACTGCAATAGGGCACACATCTGGACTACATGTGGGGTACACCTGGACTGCACTGGGGTACATCTGGACTACATGTGGGGTACATGTGGACTATACATGGGGCACACGTGGACTGCACGTGGGGTACACCTGGACTGCACATGGGGTACACATGGACTACATGTAGGGTACACGTGGACTTCATGTGGGGCACATGTGGATTGCACATGGGTACACCTGGACTGCACTGGGATACATCTGGACTACATGTGGGGTACACCTGGACTGCA
>CM027396.1:22796095-22810556 GCA_015711505.1 Sylvilagus bachmani
GACCTGGGCCATCTTCTGCTTTCCCAGGCCACAGCAGAGAGCTGGATGGGAAGTGGAGCAGCCAGGACTAGAACTGGGGTCCATATGGGATGCTGGCACTGCAGGTGGTGGCTTTACTCACTACGCCTCAGCGTCGACTGCAATGAGGTCGTTGTGACGCGTGATGAGGCGCATGGCTGCTGGGCGGCCCAGGGCTGGGGTCCTCGTGCAGGGCCCCAGGACCATGGGCTTTGGTCTCAGCTCTCTGGACCCCAGCAGTCCCCGCTGGCCATTTCCTTTTCTGTCGTATTTCCTTTTCCCCGTTGTAGCAGCCTAGGCGTGGTTAGGGCTCCCCGCACCTGGAGCAGAGCACGGGGGTTGGAGCACCACGATCAGCGCCGATGCAGTGGAAAGCGGAGGGGACTTCATGTTTCTGGGTTTCGTTGCCATCTTCCCCTGAGACTGTGCGTCCCCCACCTGCAATGAGCTGATGCCTGGAGAGGAAGCCTCTGATGCCCGGTGGGGTCCGGAGACCTGGAATCAGGATGGAGCCAGCGGGGCCTGCCTCCCGCTCTCGACAGCTTCCTTTCTCCGGAGGACACACGCAATGGCGCACGAGGAAGACTTTCCTTGTTAAAGATGTGTTTGTTTTTACTTGTGAGATGAGAGAGCGAGCGAGTGAGAGAGTGAAAGAGAAAGCGGGGGAAGAGAGTGAGAGAGAAAGAGGGGGGAGAGGGAGGGAGAGAAAGTGGGGGAAGAGAGAGAGAATCTCCAGCCAAAGCCAGGAGCCGGGACTCCCATGAGGCTCGCGGGGACCCAAGGACTGGAGCCAGCGCCTCCCAGGGTGCCCGCTGGCAGGAAGCTAACGTTGGAAGCGGAGCCGGGCCTCGAGCCCGGGCATTCTGAGGGGAGGGCTTGGCTGCTGGGCCAAGGGCCCACCCACGGCTGTGGCTTTTTCAGTGGAAACTTGGTGACCTCGAATACTGCACAGCGACGATGCCCTCACGACCGGACCACGCAGGGCTCCAGCGATCCTCCGGGCGGGCGCCTGAATGGGCTGGAAGGAGGCTCCTCGCAGGGCGCGGTGGTCCGTGAGAGGCCCCTGGAGCGACACTCACTGGCACATTAGAATCGTTTCTCTCTCAAGGATGGGGGTTGTGCACTGTCAATATTTGTATCTGAGTTTCTGCCAGGAACACAGGATTTGCAAAGTAACTCATCCCTCATAAAGCCAGTGGGAAAAGCAACGGGATTCTCTGTCGTCACTCTGCTAACCACGCTGGCCAGCACTGGGGACACAGGGCACGTCCACCGGGGCCGTGCGCACCCTCACAGCAGCGCTCAGGCGCCAAGGAGCCGGAGACCAGCCTGCGCCCGCGGCCACGACGGGCTGCCCCAGCCCTGCCCCGCACACCCTCACGCCACGTGCGGCCAGGCCCCAAGCACGCAGGCGCAGAGGCCCCTTGCCGCGGCCACCGGACCCGCCCCCAGCTCTCATTGGCCACCCTGGGTCACGTGTCTGCCAGCAGGGGAGGGCGGGAAGGCAGGGCTGCACGTGCGGCCGGCCCGGGGCTGAGGCGAGGACGCGGCCGGCCGTGGGGGCCTCGGCGCGGTGAGGGGGACACGTGGCCCCCGACGCGTCCAGTGCGGTGGACGCTCGCGAGAGCCGACACGAGGGTGAGCTTCCGCGGGGACGAGCCCGCGGGGACGCACGTGGCTGCGAGGGCTTGGGGAGGTCGCGGGGCCGGCTTCTCCCGCGAAGGCCTGCCCCGGTTGGGGTCTCCCTTCCGGTCCCCCGCGGTCACTGGGCTTTGGGGGCTGCCGCCGTCCAGGCCCGGCGCCCCGGGTCTCCGGCACGGGAAACACGCAGTGACCGCAGTCACGCGAGCCCGTGGGGACCTCGCTGGCCAGCCCCGTCTGCCCCGAGGGCCGCCGCCCAGCGGGGTCGCGGCGGGCAGGGGGCGCGCGGCGGGCAGGGCGCGCGCGGCGGGCAGGGGGCGCGCGGCGGGCAGGGGGCGCGCGGCGGGCAGGGCGCTGGGCCTCGTGCCCGCCGTCCTCCCCGGGCCGAGCCTGCAGCGCCAGCGGTCGCCGCGAGATGGCAGTGTTGCTCTTCGCCCGTCGCCGGCGAAGGGGGCGGGGAAGGCGCTGGGGGCGGCCGCCCGCTGGGTCCGGGTGGCGGGGGGCCTGGGGGAGCCTGGCGCGGCTGCACTCTCACTCGGATCCGCTCTCCGTAGTTGTCGGACCCGGCCTCCGTGGGGGCGTTGGGGCCGCGGAATCCACAGGGTCCTGCCCCGGGGTCTGAGCCCTGCAGCCTCCCGGAGGGAGGGTCTGGGTAGGTGGCGGTGGGGTTAGGAGGACCCTGCCCCGTCCTGGGTTTCCCACCCACAGCTGCCAGCCCCTCAGGCCTGCTTCGAGCCCTCCAGGAGCTCGGAAGAGGCCTTTCCTGCGCACAGCGGCTCCAGAGATGGTCCCCACGGGAGACACAGGGGCCCTGGTTAAAATCAGAAATCACGCAGGGGCTCACGCATGGGCTCCGAGAGGGCGATGGCCTGGCTCACAGTCGCACCGCCGGGGCGTGGACAGCCAGCCGCAGAGTCAGGCTCCCAGTCCCAGCTCGCCTGTGTGGCTCCGTGGGGTGTGCCTGGACAGGGGCAGGAAGCCATGGCTGTCTGCTGGGACCCTGGCTTGGGGACTTGCTCCCCCCACAAGCAGCAGAATGCTCCCGGGGGCCTGCAGGGGGGTGGCTTTGCATCCCTCGCCCCAGCCCGAAGCCCTCATGACACACGGGCCTCGCGTGGCCCGACCCTGGTCACTCCTGCCGCGGCTCCCCCTTGCTGGCCACGTGACGGCCCCCGGGAGTGGAAGCGCTGGAGATCCATTCGTCATTGTCACCCCTGGCCTGAGATGCCTCGGTCTGGGGCAGCTGGGTCCCGGGATCCTGTTCCCAGGGGGTGGGGACGGGGTGGGGGCCTTCACAGGGACCCTCCCCCAGACCCGAGGAGACTTCTGGGGGCTTGGCCCAGGAGGGGGTCCTGTCGCAGGGAGCCTGTCTCCTAACTAACCTGGACTGCGGCCTGGCCCCTGCCCCTGCCCCTCTGAGAGGAGCCCAGCGCTGCCTCGGCTAATGAGCTCGTCTGTGCTAATGAGGCAGCTGCCCGCGCCCCTCCATCCCCTCCCGGCCGTGGAGGGGGGCTGTTGTGGTGGGAACTGCCCCCCCCCCCCCCGCTGCTAATGGCCGCCATGATGGCGGGAGTGATGCGTGCTTTCCCGGGAGCTCCTGGGGGGCAGGACAACAGGTGGTGCCATGGGGAAACTGAGGCTGGGCGGGGGAAGCAGTGCCGCCCCCAGGCTGCACGTGGGAGACTCCGGTGCCTTCCCCGTGTATCTGTTCCTCGCCCCACGCAGCCTTATTGCCTGTTTACACAGAGTTTGACCCACTTTTTCATGGAAAACAGACACTGGGGCCAGTGGCCCATCTGACGGGCTGTGGTGGTGCTGGGACCCTCCCCCGCCAGGGCCTGCTCCCCCAGGCACGCGAAGGTGCCTTGGGGGTCGCCCCCGCGCTTCGCGGGAGTCGGGGGTGGAGCTCCTGGGAGCAGCGGCGGGTTCTGGGGTGCTGGGTCCCAGGGTTCCCGGCCACCCCGGGCAGGGACGACCTTACTGCCCCGCCTCTGGCTGGGCCCCCGCTCCGCACCAGATCCCTGCGCGGCGCTGCGTAGGGCTCTCCTCCTCGCCCTCGCCGGGGGCACCTGCTCTCTTGCGGGACCCAGCCCCTGGCTGCCGCCGCGCGCTCCTCAGGCCTCCCGCTCGGGGGAACGAGGACCTTCTCACCCGGTGGACAGCCCCAGGACGCCCTCGATCCCACCGCCCCCAGTGTGAGCAGCCCCAGGCCCCGGGCCGGCCACGGTGAGCGAGCGCCTCACCCCGCTGCCTGCTGAGTCGCGGACCCTGCCCAAGCTCCCCTGCCCCTCGACCTTGGGAACGCCCACCGCTACGCCCCAACACGCCCCCGTCTACCTGGGGACCAGAGCACCGCCGCGCCCTCGCGCCCCTCCCGCGGCCCCCATCCCCCGCCCCAGCCCGCGGGTGTCCCCAGGCCTCCGGGTCCAGCGCCCTCCCCCGGGCCGCCGCGGACTGGCACGTCCCACTGCCTATCCCGGCTGCCTGGTGCCCCGGCCCCGGGCGGCGGGCCCCTCCCCCGCCTCCCCGGCCCCTCCCTCGCCGCGCCGCCCCCTCCCTCATCCCCGCACTCGCTTGTTCGCTTGCTCGCTCGCTCGCTCACTCGCCGGCTCGAGGGGCGGCCGGCAGCTGGCGCTGGCAGAGGCGGCGGCGGCGCGATCGGGATGGGACGGGCGCTGGGGCGCGGGAGCCGCGGTGGCGGCGGCGGCGGCGGCGGCGGCGGGGGCCGCGCAACTCCAGCCAAGTGCTGGGCAGCCGGTGAGGGCGTGGGGTGCTGAGCCCGGGCAGCCCCCAGCTCGCCAGCCGCGCACGGCTGAACCCAGGAGAGCGCGCAGAGGCGCAGCCAAGGAAGCGCCGCCAGCCCCGGCGCCTGCGTCTGGGGAGGAGCGGCGCGCTGGGAGCGAGCCATGCCTGGCGCCCGGGCGTAGCCTCCGGGGGCTGCTCCCGGGAGCCGCGGGCCAGGCTGGGCGCGCGAGAGGAGCAGCCCCGCGCCGCGCCCACCGCTCGCCGAGGATCATGCCGCCCCCGGGCCGGGCGCCACCGCTCGGGCTCCTGCTGGCGCTGACTGCGCTCCGGTGCCCAGGTAACTCGTCCCCGGACCCCGACCCCGACCCCGACCCCGATCGCCGTGCACAAAGTTGGCTCCCGAACCGGGCAGCCTGCTTCTCAAGTCCCTGGCAGCTTGCATCTCCCGGACGTGGACAGGTCTGGGGAGATCCTGGAACCTGGGCCCCCAGTGCCAGAGCCTGCCTGTCGGCTTCCCCGAACACCCCGCGTCCCTGCGGAT
Organism: Sylvilagus bachmani; assembly: GCA_015711505.1. Lineage (NCBI taxonomy): Eukaryota > Metazoa > Chordata > Mammalia > Lagomorpha > Leporidae > Sylvilagus > Sylvilagus bachmani. The sequence goes on from CM027396.1 coordinate 22,801,041, forward strand.
GCTGTCAGGGCGCACCGGGGCACTGACGGGAATGCTCCCAGTCTCTCAGGGCGGGTGGGGGTGCGCCTCCGGGAATCTAGCCCCTTCTCCGCCTCGCCGTGGGCCAGCATCTCCCAGGACCTGTTTCCTGCGGGGTTCGGCTGGGGCACGGCGTCCGAGCTCGGTGCCTTTCTCCCCGCTCCCCGCTCCCCACAGTCGCGTGGCCCTGCGTTCCCGGACACCTGCGGGGCCTTGAGGTCCTTTCGCCCGCGCAGTCTGGCTTGCCCGCAGCCCCTCCCCGCGCCTCGCGGCTCTCCCTGGAATGTGCCCCCGCTTCAGGTGGCCTCCTCGCCGTGGCCAAGGTGCAGCCCACCGCTCGTCTCCTGGAAAACCTGGGCTGACCCGGCGCCCTGACCGCAGGACTGGCCAGGAAGCCTGGCGCGCAGGGCCGCCTGGAACGTGGCGATGTTCAGAGCCTGGGTACCAGCGAGCCCAGCGCCCTGCTGGCACCCGCGCAGCCGTGAGTGGGGAAAGCAAGAGAGCCGGGTCCTTTCCACCTGAGCTGGAGTTTGCAAAGCCCTCGGCCAGAGGAGCCCACCCTCCAGGCGATGGCTCTTCCCCTCCCCCACCCAGCCCTGGAGAAAACGCTGAAGGCTCAGAGGAACCGGGAACAGTCACAAGCGGGTTCGTTCGTGTGCGACTGAGAGCTCGGTCCCCGGCCTTTCAGAGCAGAACCCGAGATCAGGGAGCGGATCACTTCCGCTGTGCGTCTCTCCCCATTTCCTTATCAAACAACCCACCGCCTGCGGGAGGAAAAAGACAACTTCAACTTCTGAGTCCTGACTGCGCTGGCGAGGGTGCGGTGGGAGGGCGGGTGATGGTTTCGCCAGGAAGAAGTCCACACCCGCTTCCTCCGAGGTGCCCTGACGTGACCCCAGAGATTCGCCCAGACCTTGGGCAGGGGAAGCCCTTCTCTCCCAGATGCCGGCAGTGTGGGCTTTGGCTCAGCCTGGAGTGCTTCTGGGCTTGACGCGGCTGCGGCCTCAGCCTGCTTGGTTAACAGGCAGCGCGGGGAGCTGTTTTGCCAGCCTCGCTCTGCGGTGCACCTGCGGACGCTGCTGGGGCAGGGCGGGGCCAGCGAAAGCCTGGACCTGTACCCAGAGGGCAAGGCCCTTTGCACTTGGTTGGCACTTGTGTGTCTAGTTTGCTTCTCCACGGGGGCCAGCATTTGCCTGGAGTGCAGGTGTCTGGAATGGGTTGGGGGTGCTGTCTGATGCTGGTGGGAGGACCTGAGGACCCCTCCCTCCCACAACCTGAGAGCCTTAGGCTCGGGAGGGGAGAGGGTGTGAACCCCCCTGAAACCTGCTGCCGGCTGCGCCCCCAGTGAGTGTCTGCGGGATGGCCAGGCTGACTGAGGCCGCTGGGGCAGAGCCCTCCCAGCCCCTGCTGAGTACATGGTAGTCGGAGAACTCTGTGTTTAGCACAAGGTCACAGAACTGGCAACTCTGCACCCTTCCCCCAAACCCCCACCCCCCTGCTGGAATTCCTGAAAAATCCTTGGCTCCCTCCATGTGGTCAGAGGTCCAGAGGAGGTTGCTAGAACTTCCTGCTGCGCTGTGAGGTTTTGCCGCTGATTTTGGAGCACACTGGACAAAGCTAGGGGAGTGGCCGGAGGGGGTCCGAGGCCAGGCCTCGGGCTCCTGGCGCACCCCGCACCCTGCACCCCGGGGCTGTCTTCTCTGTGCCTGCGTGGGAAGCTACCATGGTAAAGAGGTAGCGGGTACTCAAACATATGGAGCTGCACTTGGTAAGAGCCAGCACAAATCCCCCCGCCTAGCAACTAGGGGGCCCCATTATTCAAGCCACTTTTGTGTGCTCTGTGGCTTTGCAAATTAGCGGTGCGGTTACAGTTCCTGCTAGGGAGAATGGATGTGTCTTGCTCCATTGACCCATTATGCTGGGGGGGGGTGGTTGTCTAGCAATGGGTGGGTGGAGCACCCACCCCCCAGAGGCCATGCGAGCATGGGGATGGCAGGTGTTGGGAGGGAGACATTGTGCGTGGTGACAGAGGTGCCTGGCACCTTGGTGTGCAGGGGGCATATTTCTTCCTCCTTCCGACAGAGGTAGGGAAGGGGAGGTTGCCTGTGTGCAGTGCGGGGGGCGGTATGCAAATGGCGTCGCCTCCCCCAGTGATTTACTGGTGGCCCAGTGGAGGTTCCCAGAGTAAATCATTGCGTATTCCCTCCTCCCACCGATGCAGGGAGCTGGAAGGGGCGTGGGGCTTGTGCACGAGCCCTGGTGCCTGTAGCCAGCAGTGGGCACGGTGGTTGCCATGACCCAGGAAGGAAAGAGAAGCCCTTGTTTGTGGCTGTGAAGTCTGGCAGGGTGGTCTCCGGCCAGCACAGCCCTCCTAGGGCCTTGTTCCCAGATGAGTGCCCAGGGCCTGTGCGGCTGGGTGGCTCCTTTCCTCTCTCTGGGCCTCAGCTTGAATGGGGATGGAGAGGGTCCGGCTCCCGCTGAGCTCTGGGATTCTGTGACTGTTCTCAGACCCGTGGGAAGATGGGGGCACCTGGTCTCCTGGTGTGGGCGGGCGCCAGCGGCCCCCAGCGCTCCACTGGAGTGTGTGGAGTGACATACAGAGCAGGAAGTCGCCCATGGTCCTCTTTGCAGACAGGAAGCAGGCGACTTGGGCCCCGGGTGAGTGGTGTCCGACCCGGGCTCCCACCTCCCCTGTTCCACACTCGCAGCCGGGGACTTCCCTGATCCCGTGGGAGATCTGGAGAGCTCATGTAAGCACCCAGGGCAGGAGAATGGCTGCTGCTCGGCAGGGCCAAAGCCACCAGTGGGGCTGTGTGGCGGCGGGCGCTTCTGCCGCCGCCCCGTGCTGCACCCCGCTGCGCCGGCGGTGCACCCGCTGCCTCAGAGACGCTGAGTAACTTGTCTGGGGCGCTACAGACTCAGCACTCTGGACTCCAGCCCAGGCCACCTGCCACCTGTACACCAGAGCCGTGGCACAGCCTGGCACAGGATGGTGTGCAGGGCCCTGGGCAAGCCGGGCTCACCCTGCCACCACCTGGGCGGGCCTGTGCGGGGGGCCTGCCCTCCTTGGCGCTCCCTCCCTCTCTGCCACAAATAAATCTTCCAGTGTGAACTCGGCTTTAGAGGCACCAAAGTCAAACAGGCCGGAGCCCACTCTGCTGGCCACTGGGCGTTCGTCAGAGTCCTGTGTGCTGGAGCATTTGTCAGACTCCTGTATCCTGGAGTGTTCGTCAGAGTCCTGTGTGCTGGGCGTTCGTCAGAGTCCTGTGTGCTGGAGGGTCCGGGTGACAACGTTTCAGGGCGAGATGCTGGCAGGTGACTCCCCCTCTTCTCCCTGGGGCTCCTGCCCTGGTCCTGCCCTTCTGATGACTTGGAATTCGCAGTAAACGCAGTGACAGGCCCTGCCCACAGCAATCCTGACCCTTTGTGGATTTCGCTCCATTGGATCTCCCTCATGGCGTGGGACTTCTGCTTGTCCCATTAGACAGAGGAGCAGCCTGTGGCCCAGAGAGCTGACGTGACTGGCAGAAGCCGCCCAGCCAGCAGGTGGAGGGCACAGATGTGAGCCTCAAGCAGTGGCTTATTGCACATTCTGTGTTCCTGGGCATTGGATTTTGGGGACAGTTCATGGATTTTGAGACTAATTTGGACTGATGGGATTATGGGATATGTCTTGAGTTGAGGGGCAAGTTGGATTTTTCATGAGAAGCCTTCCCAGATCCTGGGTCAAGAGCCTTGGGCGTCTGGGGGAGATCGGGCAGACGTGGAGGGTGGCAGAGGGCTGTTGGCTGCCTCTGGGCCATGCCAGGCCTGTGGACTTCTGTGAGCTGCCAGCACTGAACAAGGGCAGGGGGAGGTGTCCATCTTATAACCCCGTTTCCAGCTTCCCTCAAGAGATTGGGAGATCTGGGACTGTGTGAGAGCTCCAAGACTCAGTTTCTCCATCTGTAAAATGGGCCCTGTGGATCTCAAAGTTAGAGGGCTCCAGCAACAAAGAGGTTGTGAACCTGTTCAGGGTGTGGGTAGGCAGGGCTGGGAGCCAGAGGCGAGGAGGGAAGGGCTGATCCAGACACGGGCACGGTGCTTTCTGATGGTTCTGGGTTCTGGGGCAGCTGTGGAGGTTGGGGTAGGAGGGGTCCCCCGCTGGAGGAGCCAGGGCTTGGCCCAGGACAGCACAGACAATGAATGGCCGGGTGGGCTGTCTTCCCCAGAGCTCTTGATTTGTGTCCCAGATGGTACCTCCTTGTCCTGGAGCTTTGCCTCAGTTTCCCTGGCCTAAGGCCTGGGTGTCTGTGATCTCAGCAACTTGGATTCTAGGGCAGACAAGGAGCCCACAAATACACCAAGAGCAAAATCCCAGCTGGCACTCCAAGTGCAAGGGCTGGGAGGGGGAGTGAGGGGTTCATCCAGGAAGTCTTCCCGGAGGCGGCAGCCATGACCTTGTATAGGACTTCAGTGACCAGAAAGAACGAACCTGGAGAAGGAATTCCAGGCAGAAGGAAAGCAGATCCCAATCCCAGTGCCCGGCACACAGCAAACACGCAGTAGATGCTGCTAGCCTGTGCACGCGTGCGTCCGTCCAACAGACATGCGTGAGCTTGTGCTAAGCCGCTGGGACACAGCAGGGGTAAAGCAGGAAGTCACGCTGTGAGGAGCTGTGGCTGTGTGGAGTGAGAGACAGGAAAACAGGGACGCACGAGCCTCGGGGAGAAGGGACGTGGGGTGGCGCGTGCCCGATTTCCCGCTGCACACAGCCACTCCAGCTTGCGTGCTCCCCCGGGGCAGGTCGGGCCCTCCCTGCCATGGGCAGGCCAGCAAGGCCTTTTGGAGTGAGTTCCAGCGTCTTCTCCGGCCACACGGCCCGGTTCCGCAGCCAGGGTGCTCTGAAGGCCCCTCCCTGACACCCCGACTCCTCAGCTGATCGATACTCTCTCCTTAGGCGGCGGCCCCAAAATAGTTACAGCGAAGATCGATAGAGTCCAATTTGATTTGCGGTATTTTATTACTGAGGGTGATGGAGTGTGTGGAATCGCACAGGCCAGCCCAGGCCGTCTTGCTGCCTTAACCTGAGTTAACCCGTTGGGGTCCTCACTCCCCGAGGCTGCCCTTCCACAGCCCAGGGTGCAGTGCCTGGGCGGTGACTCGGGGAGCCCCGTGTCTGCCTTGTTGAGTGCTTCCCACCAGGGCTCCGAGCAAATGGACGCAGCATGGGGCCGCTGCCGGGGCCTTCCCGAGGTCCTGGCTCTGTGCAGCCCTGGCCTCTGCATGCTGCACCCTGCTGACGTGTGTTCGGTCTCGGCCTTTCCCTGTCTCTCCCTTCTGCTGTGGCCGTGGGCTCTCCTGGGCCCACTTAGGGGCCAGGTCAGTGGGGCTGGGGATACCCGGGGTGGGGGAGGGCAGGGGCAGCTGTTTTCTGAGACTTAGAGACTTCCTGAGACTGGCTGGCTGGCTTTTTTTTTTTTTTTTCGTTCCTCTTGTAGCCCCAAATGGGCAGGAGAAGGAGAAGGAGGTGAGGGATAGAGGGAAATATTTTGCCCAAAACCTTATTTCTGGGTTAGGGGCCGAGGCCTTTTCTGGGCCAGTAGGAGGCCCTCACTGCCTCTGGGCCCTACCTGGCCTGCAGACTGTTCTTGTCCATTGCCAGAATTTAGGACTTGGAGCTGTCCAGGTTTCTGGTGTCTCCCATGACATTGGGAGTTCTGGGCAGTGCTGGTCTGGCTCCCTGACGGCCCTGAGACTTGGTTTCCCTGCCTGTAAAATGGCCCTGAATGCTCTTGCCTGCCCGTCCCCCTCCTTGAGCCCGGTCTGGTCCAGCTCGTCCCACGTTGCCTGACCCTGTGGGTCCTGGGCGTCCTCCCCAGGTCCTCTGCCATGGCGGCCTCTGAGCTCCACGCTGTGAGACAGTCGGGGTGAGAAGGCCATGATCTTGGCGTCCAGGTGGAGCGAGAAAGACATGCGGCCGAATGAGGACGGGACCATGTGTGCTGAGTGCCACTCAGTGCGCCAGGGTCGCAGAAGCAGGAGGCAGAGGAGGCCCCAAGGAGGGAGGGCTTGTGGTTTCAAGGAGCAGTCAGCAAAATGGCACTGGGACAGAGACCCCGACAGGCGAGGGAGCTGGCTGCTGGGCTGTGCTGAGCGGAGTGGGTGGGGTGTGCAGAGGCCCAGAGGTGGAGATGACTCCACAAGGTCAAGGGTTGGGAAAGAGGCCAGCAAGGCCGGGCAGGGACTGTGGCTTTGGCTCTGAGGGAGATGGGGGGTGTTGGCAGGTTTGAGCAGAGCAAGGCCACGTGCTGACCGCAGGGGCCGTGGTGATAGCCTGGCCCAAAGTGGCAGCTGTGGGGCAGGCGGGAGCTTGGGATGGACTTGGGAAGTGCGCGGGGGGACCTGCTGATGGAATTTCCAGTAGACATTCACTGCGCCCACTGCACACCTATTACGGTGCTTAGAATCGGGACCCACTCTATTCGCAGGTGATGGAATTAGCAAACGACCTCATCTGGGAGTTGGGCTTTGGCTGTTGTATGATTGTCTGGGAGCCCTGGAGAAGGCTGGGTGGACGGGCCTGCCTTTGTGCTTGTTACTCCGTCACCAGGGGAGGAAGCTAAGGGGTTCGAGAGACGACAGGTGTCGGCTGCTCGCCAGTGCTCGGGGAGGGGTGCCGTGGTTGGTGATGTTGGGGCCTGGGATCCAGCCACGCTGCCCACCCCAGGGGATGCCCCGCTGGCAAGAGGCAGAGTGAGGATCCGTGCAGGGAGTCGGGACTCGGTTTGGTGTTCACTCTTCCTGCGGAGGCCACTGCTATTAGGACACATTGTCTTCCTGTGTTGACGCGATGGTTCTGGCACAGTTGATTGTTGGTTTGCCAATCCAGGTGCACTGGCTTTGTTTAGTACAAAGCTGTGTAGCTGAAAAGTGTGTCAATCAGATTTTACTTCCTCCATCCATGTTCGTGACATTTTTAAAAGGATTTATTTGGGAGAGAGGGAGAGACAGAGGGGTCATCTCTCCACTGGTTCACTCCCAACGTGGCTGTAATGGTACCAGCCGGAGCAGGGCCGATGCGAAGCCAGGACCCAGCGGTGTCTCCCCGTCAGGTGCAGAGGCCCAAGCACTTGTCCATCTTCTGCCGTCTTCCCAGGCTGTTAGCAGGGAGCTGGAACAGAAGTGGAGCAGCCAGGACTTGAACCGGCACCCATATGAGAAGCTGGCCTTACAGGTGGAGGCTTAGCCCACTACACCAAGGCGCTGGCTGGCCCCACTGCCATGACATTTTAGAGATGTATGCATTCCATCCGTCCTCGTGCTGCCCCTTACCCCTGACATGCTGGTGGTTATTTTCTGTACCCATTAAAGCAGGCACCAGCGAACCGTGGCCAGGGACCAAACTTGGCCCCTCCAGCTGCTTTTGTAAATAAAGTTTTATTGGAACACAGCCATGCCTATTTGTTTACATACTGTCTGTGGCTGCATTCACACAGTGAGAGCAGAATTGAGCCTTGTGACTGAGCCCGTGGGGCTTGCAAAGCCTAAAGAACGACCCCACTCTCTAGTCCTTAAGCTGGGCTGCTCGGTGATAGTGTGTTTACAGCATTTTGACTTTGTTCAAAACGAACAAGGAAGCTTTTTCATATCAGAAAAATACCCAGCTGCTCTGAATGAGAAGAATTGTGGGTTGGATATCTCTCTTGGTTGAAGGAGAAAAACATATTGATCGAAAGTTGCCATCAATTCTGTAATGCTTTTGAAAGAGTGCGTTTTGGTAATTACAGTAGCGTTTATGTAACATTTTAAAAATAGTAGCACATGTGTGTGCAAGATATTTTTTACTCTGCAGGCAAAGCTAGATGGTTTACAACTCTGAGGACCCGTGTAGCGAGGCCGCTGGAGGGAACCTGAGTTACGGGAGCCCGTGGTTAGCGGTTTTCTACTTAGGGACTCCAGTCAGTGGCTGTCTCTTATGACCTTGTGTTTTTTTCCTGCTGGGTTGTTTGAAAGATGAACAGTCTTCTCTGTGTTTCTCTGTGACATTTTGTTTCCAGTACTGAGAGCGTGGGTCAGTCTTGAGATGATGGGCTGGATCCAGGGTATGTCCCTGTTGGGGTCTGGACTCGCACAGATTCCAGGGGTAAAATGGGAGTTTGCTGATTCCTGAAGCTGGCATGTCTGAAGAGGAAGGGCTTCAGGCATGGCTGGGTCCAGAGGCTTCCTGCTTTCCAAGGAGAGCTGCTCTCCTTCGTGATCTTGATCTCTTCCTGGGCACTGACTGCATTCCGACAGGTGCTCTCTGCCTGGTGAGCTGACCGCGGTCAGCTCCAGCCTGACCTCTGAGCAGTGGAAAGTGAATGTCCTTGGCCTGTCATCTCAGTGAGAACTGCAAGACTCTCCTACTGGGCCGACTCGGGTTGTGTGCCCACGTCTCCCCCGGACTGGGGCTGGGACTGTGGGATTGCATTGTGTGACAGATCTGTGTGGCCCCGCTGCAGGTGGAGGCTCCTCTCAGGGACCGGGATGGGGACTGTGCCAGAGAAGAGCGGGGCTGCTTTGCAGAGGGGACTCTGGGAGAGGCAGGTGCTGCGTGGTCTCCTGCCCTGGGGGCTGCTGTCCCACGCCCCAGCGTCTTGGTCCTGCTGCAGCCTCTGGAGCCTGTCCATGAGGCGCGCAGCTTCTGGCTGCCCTGGTTGAGAACATGGGCTATTTGGACTGTCATCTGCCTCTGTATTTCAGTGGTGCCTGGGCTGTGACATGGCTCCCCAGTTTCTGGGAAGCCCGAATCCTGTAGAAGTGAGATGCCCCTGTGACACGCTGTGTGGGCTAGGCGGAAGCAGCATGCTGTAGGAGTGAGGTGATTGGGTGCTTTTTCTTTTAAGATTTGTTTATTTATGTGAAAGGCAGAGTGATAGGGAGAGGGAGAGACAGGGCTTCCATCTACTGGTTTACTCCCCAAATGCCCCCGACACCAGGTTTGGCTCAGGCAAAAGCCAGGAGCCAGAAACTCTACCCAGGGCTCCTACATGGGGGCAGGAACCCAAGTCCTTGGGCTGTCACCTGCCACCCCCAGGCACATTAGCAGGAAGTTGGGTTGGAAGCATGGAGTAGCCAGGACTCCTGTGTGGGATGTGGGTGTCCCGAGCAGCGGCTGAACCGGCTGCGCTGCGGTGCCTGCCCCGTGTTCCTATGTACGTACGCTCACCAGGACTCTCCCCAGGTGTCTGTGGACAAACAGAAGGGCTGTTTTCTCGGATCGCTGCATGGGGTTCCATGGTGGGGCCTAGCAAGGGGCATTTCTTGATTCTCCTCTGCGTCTTGAGGAAGTTCGCACAGATGTGCACATGTCCTTACCACCCACCAGGAACACCAGGCAGAGACCGGCACCCACTGAAGAGGCCACGTCAAGGAAAGCCAGGGTGATGGAGCCATGGCAGGAGGCAGAACCAGCACCGAGGAAGTAGAGAGCAGGGAGAAGCAGATCCCAGGACGGCGGGAGGCGGTGGGCAAGGG
>CM027396.1:22811056-22830406 GCA_015711505.1 Sylvilagus bachmani
CCCCCCCCCCCCCAGCCTCTGCGGGCGCACAGTCTCCTGCCACATGGCATCCTGGGCTCAGCCACTGGTGGGGGGCCCTGGAGCCTTATCCTGGGGGGAGTTTGGTGCCTGACATTCTGCCCCCTCCACCAGAGCCGCCTCCTGCTCACCCCCATCCCTTGCTCTACTCTTCTGGGAGGGGCTCCGTCTGCGTCGTTAGCATTCCGCCAGTGCTGCTGCCTTCAACAACCCGAGCAACTTGGATTGGAATATTAATTTCACCTGGGGCTGGGAGCGCTGCTCCTGTGCCGAGTGCATCTGCTCCGTGGAGGACAGCTGTGGGCTCCGGGGGCGGCGCTGTGTGCGCAGGAGATGGCCTTTGCAACTCCTGGTCCCTGGTTGTAAATGAGCGTCATGTGGCCACAGGCCCGGGGCGGAGCTGCCCGCATGGCCCAGTGCTTTCCTAACGTTTGAGCCAGAATTTCCTGGCTGGATAATTTATTAGGAAAGTCGGGATTTTTAGCCTCTTTGTGAAGAGGGTCCTCTTTCCAGAGTGCCCAGGGCCTGCGTGGGTGGGGTTCATTCAGTGGATAGTTAGCTGCACACCTACTGTGTGCCAGGCGCTGTGGTGGGGCTGGGATCGGCGCCCCTGCTGTAAGGAGCTGTGTTGAGAAGGCGTGGGTTACGGCTGTTGCCTGTTGGACCCCCAGACAAGTGCCCACCACAGAGCTTGCTGGGACGGTGGAGACAGGGGCCACATTCTTGCTCTGTGCTCATGTGGCATCCTCTTGCCTCCTGCTGACGTCGAGCAAGTGAGGTACGATCCGTGCGAGTGAGGAAATGCATCTTTGAAATGCTGGTAACATCGCATAACCCAAGACTTAACCGCTGCAGCCGTTTTTAAGCAGCCAGGCCTGTGCCTTAAGGACAGTCTCGTGGTACGGCCACTGCACCCCCTTACAGAGCGGAAGCCCCCGTCCACTCCTTAGTGAGCCCCTTCTCCCGAGGCCCTGCCACCCCCACTCCATCTCTGTCCCAGAGTGGCCCATAGTGGCATTGGCCTCTAGGCCTTTTGTGCCTGGGTTGCAAGGACTGTCCGCGCTGTGGCAGGCCGTGGTGTCGTGGCACCACACCAGGTGCACAAGGAGCTTTCTGTGGTGCCCACGTCGGGGAAGGAGGGCGTGGTTCTGTAGTCCGTGGTACTCAGGGTGTCCTCGTCAGCTCTGTGTCTGGGGTCTCCAGGGCTGGGCTGTCATGGCTGCCATGCCAGGTCCTTGCCTGCCCTGGGGGTACAGGGGACCCTCCTCTGGATTAATTTAGGCTGGTGATGGGGGTGGGGCTGTGGCTCGGCCGCTGGGACCTCCCTCCACTCAGTGTCTGCCTAGGTCCTGGGCATCGATTTATGTTCAGAAAGTGGATTTGATTCGGAAGGGAGCCGCCATCCGGAGGAGAAGGGCTCTCCTAGATGTGGTTCTCACCTGGGAGTTGGGCCGGGGGCTGCAGTGAGGGGCTTGGGGAGTGGCGGAGGAGAGAGAGAGGAGGGAGGGTTCCTCCGCCTCAAGTGCATCTTGGGAGTTGGGAGCCCACTGCCTTCCATTCTGGCCGGCTCGTTGCCTCTGGGCATCTCTGAGTGGGCACAGGCTCACAGGCTGACCATCCCCAGGGGTGGCACAGTGAGCTTGCTGGGTGCCTGTGGCCTGCCCCCAGAGGACACACACTGGCAGTGACGGGAGGGAGGCCAGTTACTAGGACAGCTCTGTCCTGGGGGCGAGCCCTTTTCTGTCCTGGTCACTCATTGCTGTGGCGGCCTTGGGGAGGAGGGTGTTTGTTCAAGGCCCTGACAGCAGGACCAGGAGCAAGACCCCCTGCTTTCTCGTCAACGCCCCTTTCTTCCAGGCTGTACAGTACAGGTCATGCTTGGGATCCCAGAGACACCTGTTCCCTGTCACAAAGCTGCCAGCCATCAGCTGCAGCTACCGGCTCCGCTTTGGCCTGGCGCAGAGTCTCAGCCACTCGGACAGCTGCTTTCCAGTGTGTGGGGCCTTTTGTTGTCCCCTGGGATGCAAGGTCCTGATTTCACTGAAAGCTGACAGCCCAGTTGTCTGTGTGCAGCTCTCCTTGGAGAGGGCTGACACCTTCCTCTGTCCTGGCTGCTTCTCCTGGCCTGGAGGCAGCCACTGCTGTTGTTTTTTTAATATTTATTTATTTATTTGACAGAGTTACACACAGAGAGAAGGAGAGGCGGAGAGGGAGAGGGAGAGGGAGAGGGAGAGGGAGAGGGAGAGGGAGAGAGAGGGGGAGGGGAGGGGAGGGGAGGGGAGGGGAGGAGAGGAGAGGTCTTCTATCCGCTGGTTCACTCCCCAGTTGGCCTCAATGGCCAGAGCTGCGCTGATGCGAAGCCAGGAGCCAGGAGCTTCTTCCAGGTCTCCCACATGGGTGCAGTGGCCCAAGCACTTGGGCCATCTTCCACTGCTTTCCCAGGCCATAGCAGAGAGCTGGATCAGAAGTGGAGCCGTCGGGACTAGAACCGGTGCCCATAAGGGATGCTGGCTCCACTATGCCACAGTGCCAGCCCTGGCAGCCACTGTTACAATCACCTGTCCTTCCAGGTCTCATCCTGGGGTCTGCCTGTCCCTACTCGTGTGCAGGCTCAGTGCCACACTCGGCGATACAGTGCTCTGAGCGTCTGCTCTGTGTTGGGAGTGTTTCAGACTCTGGGGAAGCACCAATGCACAAAGCAGATGAAAATCCCCGCTGGAGCGCGTGCTGTGTAGCAGCAGTTACGTGGATGCTTGTTGTGCCTGTGCCTAATGTGGGTTTCTGCTTGGAGTTCTGGCTCTTCTGCTTTTAATCCAGCTCCCTGCTAATGCAGCCTGGGAGGCAGAGGTGATGGCCCCAGGGCTTGGGCCCCTGGCACCCATGTGGGAGACCTGGACAGAGCTCCAGGCTCCTGGCTTCAGTCTGGCCCAGCCCTGGCTGTTGTGGGAATTTGGGAGTGAACCAGCAGATGGAAGACCTCTCGCTCCTTCCCTCCCTTTCTCTGCTGCTCTGCCTATCAAATAGAAATACTTTTTTTTTTTTTTAAATGTGAGCTTTCATGAGGCAGAGTAGAAAAGGCAGAAGACGCCGGCGCCATGGCTCAATAGGCTAATCCTCCGCCTTGTGGCGCCGACACACCGGGTTCTAGTCCCGGTCGGGGCGCCGGATTCTGTCCCAGTTGCCCCTCTTCCAGGCCAGCTCTCTGCTGTGGCCCGGGAGTGCAGTGGAGGATGGCCCAAGTGCTTGGGCCCTGGACCCCATGAGAGACCAGGAGAAGCACCTGGCTCCTGGCTTCAGATCAGCGCGGTGTGCCAGCCACGGCGGCCATTGGAGGGTGAACCAATGGCAAAGGAAGACCTTTCTCTCTGTCTCTCTCTCACTGTCCACTCTGCCTGTCAAAAAAAAAAAAAAAAAAAAAAACCCTGCATATAAGAAAAGGCAGAAGACAAGGCAAATAAATAAAACAGGTAGCATTTCAAAGAGTTAAAAGTTTTGGAGAAAAATGAAGTGGGGAGGGGAGGTTCGGGGTCCTGGATGGGACATGCCAAAGCCTGCAGACTTCAAGAGGCTGGCCAGTGCTGGCTGCTCTGCATGTTTTGTGTGGTCTCTGGGCACATAGGTACTGCAGCCAGGGGCCTGATCCTGCTGGGAGAGTGCAGTGAAGGAGCAGCAGGGGACCCCAGGGCATCCATCAGTAGAGAACAGACATGGAGAGGAGGCGCCGTGACGGCCACCCTCACTCGCCTCTCACCTTCCCGCCCTCTGCTGCACTGTGCATTTTCTCGGTGCTGCCCTGGTTCCTGCTGCCCCAGTGCCAACGATCCTTGTCTTTTCCTGGCCTCTGGCAGGCAGGGATGAGAGAAGGATGCCCTCTGTTTCCCCGCCCCCATGGCCTTCACCTCCCCATCTTGTCCAGCTCCCCACGGCCAAGCCTGCCGGAGTGTACCTGCCACCTTTGGGCATGGCACCTGCCCTTCTCCCAAGGACTCTGCGAGGCAGTTGTTTGTCGGGATGGGAAATGGTGTGTGGATTGCTGCCTTTGCTTCTGCCTTTGTGGACCTCCGCAGCCCCCGGCCACGGCTTGTCTCACATCCGATTCTGCCTCCTCCCCCAGGACCCCATCCTGAGCCTGGTGGTTCCTGGCTCGGGCCTGGACTTCGACAGAGGCTGCTGAAAGCTTTGTGTTGGAGGGTGGGGGTTGCTGTCCTACTGGAGCTTCTGCGCTCTGGCCGCCAGGTGGAGTCTGCCCTGGGGAGAATGAGCCTCTCACGTTCTGCTGCTGGTGCTGGGTAGTGTCTACACCTTGGGAATCTGCTGGTGCTGGGTAGTGTCTACACCTTGGGAATCTGCAGGTGCTGGGTAGTGTCTACACCTTGGGAATCTGCGGGTGCTGGGTAGTGTCTACACCTTGGGAATCTGCTGGTGTGACCAGCGTCCTTTTTCTGCCAAGTTTCATCTGCTGGTTCACTCCCCAAATGATTGCAACATCAGGGCCAGGAACTCCATCTGGTCTCTCATATAGGTAGGAGGAGCCAAGCACCTGGGCCACCTTCCTGCTGCCTTCCCAGGTGCATTAGCAGGGAGTTGGATCAGAAGCAGAGCAGCCAGGACTTGAACCAGCATTCTGATATGGGACACCAGCCTTGCAAGTCTCGGCTTAACTTGCTGTGCCACACGCCAGCTCCTTAAGTTTTGTTAAAATTCAGGTTCAGCTCACCTAGAGTTCAACACTGACAAATGCCAGTTCAGTTGCATTTAGTACATTTGCAGTGGTGCTCAAACACTGCTCTATTTAGTTGGGAAACGTTTTCTTCCCCCAAAGGAAACCCCTCCACTGCCGCTGCTCCTCCCCTCCCCCAGTCCCCACAGCCGCCGTCTGCGTTCTGCCCCATGGCTCAGCCTGTTCTGCACATTTCACATAAACAGAATCCAGCTGTACGTGGCCTTGTGTGTCTGGCGTCTTTCATTCAGCGCCATGTTTTCAAGGTGAACCCCCATTGCAGCAGGTGTCAGGGCCTCGTTTGTGTCTGTGGCTGGATTGTGCTGCACTGTATCCTGTGCCACCCGTGTCTCGTCATCCTCTGTTGGTGGACGCTGGGTTCTCGCCATCGAGAGTGGTGCTGCTCGTGAGAGCTCGTGCACAGTGATGGCTGCCCTTCAGCCTCCCGGGTGCACCTGCGCACCCTGCACAGGCTCCACGTGGGTCGTGATCGGCAGCCAACCTGCGAACCATTGGAATGTTGTGCCTGATGAAAGGGTCTTTTTATTTTTCAGCAAATGGCATCTGAGAGATTGCTCTGTGGCCTCTTGTGCCATGAGCCGTCTCCAGCCAGGACACTCTGTCAGTACCCACCCTGTTTCAGTTTTCTGTCTAGCACCACTGCCGGCATGAATCTCCCTTTGTGGCTGGCTGGCTGCTTGTATGTGATCTAACTTCCCTTGCTTCAGACTGGGACGTGACCCCCATGAGAATGAGCCCAGCTACCTTGTCCACCCTGGACCTGTGTCTCGGGCATCCGGAGGGCTGGGGTCCGTGGTGGCCAGTGCCTGGCCAGGGCCGACTTTCTGAGAAGCTCAGCTGCTGGGTGGTCGCGATTCTGCCCTTGGGACAGCTCATTTGTCCACCAGTCCATCAGAACGGTGGATGCCTGCACTTGGCAGAGCTCGCTGAGGCTTGTCACGTGCCAGTGCACTTTAGTGCTCAGGCGGAGGGGTGAGCAGCAGGCCTTTCACTTGTGGCTCTCAGTCTGCGGAGGAGACAGATGGCCCCGGCGAACAGAGTCCCTGTGACGGTGCAGGGAGTGTGACCATGGGCACAGGACTGGGACCGGGAGCTGCCCCTGATGGCTTCTGGAATAGGTGTGCCAGGGCGCTTCCTGTTCACGGGGCGTGACTGGAAGGAAACACCTTTGGATTTTCCTAAGTGGCAAGTCCTGTGAGACATCAGGCGTGGCAGAACCTAGGGCCTGAATATCGGTCAGCTGCCCTCTCCTGGAGCGGCAGCTTCCCACGGCAGCTCCCTTCCCAGCTGGACTTTCCTCAAGGGTGACAGCAGGTGGTGGGAAGGCAACATCTCTTTTCTGATGGTTCCAGCAAAAAAGAAAAACAGAATCCCTGTTCTGACTCTTACTGGCCAGGGCTATGACATGTGACCATCCTAGAGCCAGTGCTGGTGACTGATTGGCTAGGCCAGGTCATGTGCCTTCCTGGTGCCTTGAGTGGCTGGGATCCCTCGGCTGTACCAGGTGGGCTAACGGAGGGGGGTCCTCAGAAGGGAGGACGGGGCATGGAGCCTGGGAGAGGCGGGGCTGGCGGTCAGCCAGAGCCACGGGTGCCTGCTGTGGGAGTCTGGAGTGTGCCGGAAGGAGGATGTGCTGGACGTTTCTCAGTTGCCCTCCCCTGGCCCAGCCTCCACCCTGCCCCTGCCCTGCCTGGGGATGCTGACTCTTGAAGACTGTATCACCTGGACCTCCTGGAAATGGCCAGTGAGAGACCCAGGCTGTGGGAGAGAGCGAGCCGTGGCTCCTTAGGGCTGTTTCTGACAGGGGCCTCGTGTGACAACCAGGATGAGGCCCCTCCTCCTGGCTGCGGCTCTGCCGGCTCCAGAAACAGCTTCCCAGTGGTGCCGGCGTGCGGCGCCTCCCTGTGCCTGGTGCCTGCCCCTCCGTCCTCTGGCGCTCTGCAGTCATGCCCCAGCCTGGAATCCCCATGACGTCAGGGCCATCCTGGAGGGCGGATTCTCCTCCCTGCCGCTCCCTGGAAGGGTACAGGGTGGTGTGGGTCCCTGCGGTAGTTGGGGCCTGCAGTGGCCTAAGGGGACATGGGTTTATCACGGTATCACCCTGGAGGTCATAAGTTGGAACGGGCCTGCCTGGGCTGACCCCGGCCTTCTCTGTCCCTGCCCCTGGGCCGCTCCCCGACCTTCCGAGCCAGCAGCACAGCGCGTGGTGCCCTCTCTTTCCCCACCTCCATCCTTACGGCGTCCCCCTGGACTCCGGCCCTGAAGGAAGCCCACCTGGATGACGCAGGACCCTCGCCCAGCTCAGGGTCCTGGCCTCAGGCAACCTGCTAGGTGAGGTGGCCATCGCAGGTAAACGTGGATGTCTTTGGAGGCCCTTTGTTTGGCCCCCTTCGAGCATGGTGATCAGCTCCTGCGCTCTGACCTCTGAACCCGGGCATGCCTAGGCAGATTCCACCTGCTGCTGTTTGACCTGCTTGGGCTGCCATAACAGAACACTGCAGCCAGAGTGCTCTCAAGAATGGAGATTTCCTTTCTCGCCTTCACGACCCCTGTCAAGGCCGTGTTTCCACAGGGGAATTCCGGCATTCCTTTCCTGGACAGCTTCCCACCCCGGAGCTGCTTTCTCTGATTGTCAGCCGTGGGGGCTTTCTGGGTGACTTTGCTGAGAAAGGAAGAGCCCAATGCACTTTGGGTGTGGAGTTGCCTTTGGACTTGCTACATTGCTGTGGTCAGAGTCTCTGTACTCTGAATGTGGGGAAGTTGACAGGAGCTCAAGGATGTTCGCGGGGCGGTCACGGCTAGCATGCCTTTGAGCAGTTCCTGGGAAGAGACGCCAGTGGTTCCTTTCCTGGCCAGCTGGGGCTGCAGCCCTGGAGGGCCGCCTTGCTGGAGGAGGAGCCGTGCCACAGATGTCTGGACAGAAGGGGCCTGGCCGCGTGACTCCCAGGCAGTACTGCCGGCCGCCTCCGTCATCCGCATGGTTCCTGCGTGGCTCAGTGGGCTGCGTGCCCCTAGCTGTGGGCTTGGCATTCTGCAAGCTGGAGCCGTCAGGCCCTGGGCTCAGCCACGCAGACGCTTGCCCTGGACATGCCTGCTCGTAATTAAAACGCAACTTGCTGCTGTGATGAGCCCAAGCAGCAAGGGTCGTCCAGGAGGGTTTTTCATCTACGCTGTGTAATTAGCAACATATGATGCTTGTATTAGCTTAATTAAAAGTTATGGTGATTAATATGGGTGTCAAGGCAGAACCGTAAGTCAACAGATTCAGGGGCACTTGGAGTTCACGGGTTGGGAGGCTTAGTGGACGGGATCTAGATGAAGTCTGGCAGGGCAGCAGGATGGGGCAGGTGTGCAAGGTGCGTCACTCACTCACCTCTCTGAGCCCCAGCACCCCCCCCGCCCCGCCTTGTAAATATTTGAAAGAATTAGAGAGGGAGAGAGACAGGAAGATCTGTCTGCTGGTTCACTTCCTGAATGGCCACAGTGGCTGCGGCTGGCCCAGGCTGAAGCCAGGAGCCAGGAGCTCCATCTTGGTTTCCCATGTGGCTGGCAGGGATCCAAGCCCTGGTCCCATCCTCTGCTGCTTTCCCAGGGGCATTAGCAGGGATCGAGATCAGAAGTGGAGCAGCCAGGACTTGAACCAGCACCCGCATGGGATGCAGGCACTGCAGGTGGCAGCTTTATCTACTGTACTGCAATGCCAGCCTCAGCTTCTCCATCTTAAAACTGGGGGTACCAGCCTTCCATCTCTGGTCATTCTGTTTCCGAGCCTGGAAAGTAACTTATACAGGAAGTGTTCTCT
Source organism: Sylvilagus bachmani (assembly GCA_015711505.1). Lineage (NCBI taxonomy): Eukaryota > Metazoa > Chordata > Mammalia > Lagomorpha > Leporidae > Sylvilagus > Sylvilagus bachmani. The sequence continues at coordinate 22,819,618 of CM027396.1, forward strand.
TTCCCCTGTCTACACCTCCCCTCACCTATCGCAGCTGGAACCAGCGTGCTCTGAACCTGGCAGTCCCTCACGCCACGCTCCCTGCCTGTGAGATGTCTTAATGTGACTGCCGCGGCAGGAGGGGAGGTTCTCTCTAAACGGATGAAATAAATGATGATCCATGAGAGGTCTCCCAAAAGTTCATGGAAGACGCATATCATGAAAAAAACTGTGCATGGGTTTCAAAATTACCTTGTGCCCCAACTAAATGTACCTCCTAATCCGTTTTCCAAAACAGTTTGAAGGACTGCTGTGTTTGGGCAATGGAAGATTTTGCAGCTGGTAAAGAACGCAGGGCAGGGCTGTTGGTGCTGATGCAGAGCCATGAGGGGCACACTGCGGGGCAGAGGGAGATATGAGGGGCGCTGAGGGCCACCCCCCGAGGAGACCCCGATCTGCCCGAGAGTTCAGCAAGTTCGTGGAAGCTGGAACTCACAGGGAAGTAGGTTTCGGTGCTGTAGTTGGTTGAGAGCTGTGTGATTTCCTGTGACCCGTGTGCGTGGGTCCTGCCGCAGAGACCTCGTGTGTGCGTGTGACGGTGTGGGGGAGCTCATCAGGGCTCCCCTGGAGCTGACACCCCTGTAAGGGGCCAGGCTGGCTGAGGGCCAAGGATGCAAAGCAACTTCCCGTTACTGCTGACCTTCAGGCCTTCTGGGTTCTGTGTCGTGTGCGTCTCGTGTTTGTGTAGGGGATGATTTAAGCGTCTTTGAGAGGCAGGCGCTGTGGCACAGGGGGCTAAGCTGCTGCCTGGGACCCCTCCTCCCAGACCGGAGTGTCGGCTTCAAGTCCCAGCTTTTCTGCGCATCTCATCCGGCTTCCTGCTAATGGGCACCTGGAAGGCAGCAGGTGACGGCTCAGCTGTGTGGATTCCTGCCACCACGTGGGAGGCCCAGCTGGAGCTCCTGGCTCCTGGCTTCATCCTGGCCCAGCCCTGGCTGTTGCGGGCATTTGGGAGGAGTGAACTGGTAGGTGGGAGATCTCTCTGTCTCCCCCTCTGCCCCTCCCCATCACTCTGCCTTGCAAATAAAGACCAGCAGTGCTGTGTCACAGTGAGCTAAGCCGCCACTCGGGACACTTGCGCCCCATAGCAAATGCTCCTCCACTTCTGGTCCAGCTTCCTGCTAACGCGCCCAGAAAGGCAGCAGACGAGGGTTCAGGTTCTTGGGTCCCAGCGGCCGGTGTGGGAGACCGGCTGTGGTTCCTGTTCCTGACTTGGAGCGGGCCCAGGTCTCTCCTTGCATCTCACTTTCTCCTTGCTGCTCTTCTAAATAAATGAGTAAAGAAATCTTTTAAAAAATTTATTTTAAAAAAACTTGAAACCATTCTAGAAGAAAAGAGGTATCTTCCGTCCATCCTGCTGAAAGTGGGGGCTGTTCTAGTTTTTCTAGAAATCGCCATTGCGTGCGTGTGACTGAGAGCTTTCAGCGCTGTTTTCCCCTGCGTCACGCATCTGGCTTCTAGACTGCTAGCAGAGGAGTGCAATCATGGCTGAGACACCCACGGCGCGGCATTCTGGGGCGGCCGAGCAGCATTGTCAGCTGCGATGTGGACTTGGCTGTGGACCAAGGCTGAGCCTCCAGAAAGGTCGGTGGGCGCTGCTTGCATCAGTGTGTCCAGCTGGGCCCCGGCGGCCAGGGCGAAGCTGGCCAGCCCCATGTGTTTGCTGACCTGCCTGGGACAAGGGAGGCGGAGCGCGGGCCGCCTGCCGTACTTGGCGAAGCTGCTTTTCTTAGATCAGAATCCCCCAGCTATTCCGCTCCGAGGTTTGGAGCCAGGAGAATTCAGAGCAGGTGCATAAGGACAGCACGGCTGCAAGCTTTTGTGTTGGTGGAAGGCACAGGCAGCCCACACGTCCCACGACAGTGGGATGAGTCGCCACCGGGGAGTATCACTGAGCCCTGAAAAGGAGGGGAGCCCCGACACGTGCGACAATGTGGACGAGCCTTGGACGCATGATGCCGAGTGACAGACGCCAGGCACGAGTCGCACAGCCTGTGATTCCATTGGCACGAAATGGCCGCACGTGCTGACTCTAGAGACAGGGACTAAGGGGAGGAGCTGTGGGTAGCAGTGGCGCTGTGGATGCAGAATGTTCTGGAAGATAGAGGTGGTGTTTGAGCCAGAACCTGCATGTATGGCATGGCACTGAATTGTGTGCTGTGAGATGGTGAATTTTACTGACGTGGATTTCACGTGTTTCCAAAGTGGAGCCATCTGTGCTGAGACCCAGAGTCTAGACCACTCCTGCACGGCTGGGGTGATGGTGCTAAAATGTCGCAGCACGTCAGACTTGTTTTATACTTAGCTGGGTTGGGGGGTGTTCCTGGCGGCATCCAGGGACAGGTGGCATAGGGGGTGCATCACTAGAGTTCGGGCGAGTGTTCTGGGGGCACCAGTGGTGCATGGCAGTCTTTCCTCTCTGCGGAATCTGCCTCCTCTCCCTGATCACCAGGAGGGGCCTGGCACGTTGTGCCTCTGCCATACCTCGATGGGTTGCAGGTGCCCAGTGGCTGCGAAATTGGCTGAGCCCCGTGCTGCTGTGGCAGGCGCAGTGTGTGCCCTGCTTGTTTGGGGGAACTGTCCCTCTCCCACTATTTTATGTGTGTGTGTATATGTGTATTTATTTATTTGACAGGTAGAGTTACAGACAGTGAGAGAGAGACAGAAAGGTCCTCCCTTCGTTGGTTCATTCCCCAAATGGTCGCCGTGGCCGGCGCTGTGCCGATCCGAAGCCAGGAGCCAGGTGCTTCTCCTGGTCTCTCATGGGGTGCAGGGTCCAAGGACTTGGGCCATCCTCCACTGCACTCCTGGGCCACAGCAGAGAGCTGGACTGGAAGAGGAGCAACCGGGACCAGAACCCGGTGCCCATATGGGATGCTGCCCATATGGGATTAACCAAGTGAGCCATGGTGCCGGCCCCTCTCACACTATTTTTAAGAGTGTTTATTTTCATTTTATTTCAAAGACACACACATATACACAGATCTTTTAAAAAGTTTTACTTTTTGTACTTAAAAAAATATTTGAAAGGAAGAGTTAGACACATACACACAAAGATCTTGTGTCTGCTGGTTCACTCCCCAGGTGGCACAGCGGCTAAGGCTGGGCCACGCTGAAGCCAGAAGCTCCATCCAGGTCTCCCCCGTGGGTGCAGGGGCCCAAGCACTTGGGCCATCTTCTGCTGCTTTCCCAAGTGTGCAGGGAGCTGGATCAGAAGTAGAGCAGCCAGGACTCGAATTCATGCCTATATGGGATTTGGGCATTGTAGGTGGTGACTTAGCCTACACCACAGTGCCAGCCTCCAGATGCCCCCAGAGATAGATCTTCTATCTGCTGGTCCACCGCCTTCATGCCGGCACCAGCTGGGCCTTGGCCAGGCCAAACCAGGAGCCAGAGACTCAGGTCTCCCACGTAGCAGCCAGGGATCCAAGAGCTTGAGCCATCACTTGCTGCTTCCCAGGGTGCACGCTAGCAGGAAACTGCATGGGAAGTGGAGGAGCCAGGACTTGAACCAGGCACTCCTAAATGGGATGCAAGTGTCCCGAGTGGCGTCTCAACTGCGGTGCCAAGTGCCCTCCCCTCCCCACCCTCGACAGAGCCGTGCAGAAGCTCCCAGGCCCAGAGCTGCCTGCCCCTCAAGGCGCTGGCCACCCCTCCACCCACCTTGCTTGCTCCCTGCTTGGATGGTCAGGTCACCTTTGCTTTCAGGCAGCCCTGTGATTGGTTGGAGCTGACGTCCTGGCATTCCCAGGCCAGCCCTGGGGGGTGTCGGGTGCCCCCATGCATCCCTCAGAGGCACAGCCCATCTCCTTGCCAACACTGCTTCTGTGGCGTGGAGCCGTCCATCTCGGCCTCCAGATTCAGGCAGGGCACCCCCCGTCCAGGCTGAGGCCACTCTTGCCCTGACTGTGTTCTGAGAGGGGGCGACCCAGCCTCCCAGCCTGGAGACTGGTAGGGGAGCTAACTGACAGGGCGCCAGGATGCCGTGTGTCTTGGGGCCCAGCCGCGGGTGACAGTGGGGATGAGATCGCTGTGCTGCGCTCCTGACTGGATCTGGGCGTCCTGCCAACCTGCAGCCTCGGGGAGAGGGTTCCGGCACTTCTCCAACAGAGCTTCCACGAGCCTGGGAGTGACAAGCTGACCGGCCTGTGCTTTCTGATAGGGCTGGTGGCACCCTGGGCTCTGATGTGTCTGTGGTCAGGGAGTCCAGTAGCAGGTCCCCGAAAGGCGCTCTCTGCCTCTACACTCATCCTGTGCGTCTGCTTCCTAGATGGTGGCCCAACAGGCCCATGGGGGCCGGTGCTGTGGCATGGCGGGTAAAGCCGCCGCCTGCAGTGCTGGCATTCCACACGGACGCCGGTTCGAGTCCTGGCTGCCCTACTTTGGCTCCTGTTAATGCGCTGGGGAAAGCGACAGAAGATGGTGTAAGTGCTGAGGCCCCTGTAACCATGTAGGAGACACAGAAGAAGCTCCTGGCTCTTGACTTCAGTCTGGCCCAACCCCAGCCATTGCACCATTTAAGTAGTGAACCAGAAGATGGAAGATCTCTGTTTCTCTGTCTGTAACTCTGCCTTTCAAATAAATAAATCTTAAAAAAAAAGAGTCCAATTCAGCAGCCACTGGTCTTTTGGTTTTCCCTGGGAAGCCCCAGGGCATTTGCTCGTGCAGCTCCACTGTTGGAAAGCTGTAGCCTGGTGTCCGTGCTGTAGCCTGGTGTCCGCGTGGCTCGCCTTCAGTCCGTCGTGACTCAGGTCATTGTATCAGAGGATGCTATAGCCTGGTGTCCGCGTGGCTCGCCTTCAGTCCGTCGTGACTCAGGTCATTGTATCAGAGGATGCTATAGCCTGGTGTCCGCATGGCTCGCCTTCAGTCCGTCGTGACTCAGGTCATTGTATCAGAGGATGCTATAGCCTGGTGTCCGCGTGGCTCGCCTTCAGTCCGTCGTGACTCAGGTCATTGTATCAGAGGAACCTTCTCTGACAGCCGTGCCTGCAGCTCTGCTCCTCCTTTGAACGGCTTCACCCTTCCTTACGTAGCTTACATTGCTCTGTGCTTAGCACCAGAGTGCCAGCTGCGTGAGGGCGTGGCCTTACCTGTCTGGTTCATGGTGGTGGCTCTGGGACCCAGAACAGTGCCTGGAAGCTGGCAGTTGCCCAGTCAGTGCCAGTGGAGTGCCTGCTGAGTGAGCACTTCTCCTCTGTCCTGGAGACGACAGCCTTCAGGGAGAGCAAGACCCTGCCTGCCGCCTGGAAGCCGCCCTGGGGCTGGAGAGCTGGACGGGTCCTGGGTCTGCAGGGGGTGTGGCACTGAGCTAGGGGCTCAGGAGATCTGCAGCTGCCAGGAAGCCCGTGCGGCCTGGAAAAGTGACTGGTTCTGAAATCCACAGGGAAAACGGTGATCATTCCCTCCCTCCCTCCCTCCATTCCTCACTCCCTCCTCCTTTCCTTCCTTTATTTATCATTCCTTTATTATTATTATTATTATTTATTCCTTTATTATTCCTTTATTTGAAAGGCGGAGTTAACAGAGACAGACCTTCCATCCACTGGATCACTCCCCAAATAGCTTCAACAGCTAGGGCTGGGCCAGGCCAAAGCCAGAAGCCTGCAGTCCCATTCTGGTCTCCCACGTGGGTGCAGGGGCCTGAGGTCTTGGGCCATTCTCTGCTGCTTTCCCAGGTGCACTAGCAGGGAGGTGGATGGGAAGGGGAGCAACAGGGATGTGAACTGGCGTCCACATGGGAAGCTGATGTTGGCAGGTATTGGCTTAACCTGCTCTGTGCCACAGCACTGGCCCCAGAAACAGTGATTTCCAAATGGAACGTGGACAAGGCAACCCCCATCTGCCTCTGCCTGTGGGCAAGAGCTCCTCTGCAGGGTTAGAACAGCAGAGGCCTCCATGGGGAAGCAGCCAGGGACCCGGGAGAGGATGGCCCGGTGCTTTCTGGGGAGAGAGGCTGCCACGTACCCCTGTGGGAGCCATAGGGACTCAGAGAAGGCCAAGCGGGGAGTTTGGGGAAGGCTTCCTGGAGGAGGCCTGAATGGCTGGAGCTCACAGGTCTGCCAGAACTGTGGTGGGAGGGGCGCTGAGCAGGGGGAGCAGCCTCCCTGCTCAGGTGAGATCCAGCGGGGCAGTGTAACGGCGCCCCCTGGTGGAGGAGCCAGCGAGGCTGAGGCCTGCGTGTCCAGAGGCGGTGAAGCTGCCTGGGGTGGACACCACTTATTCTCCCCTCCGACATCTGCACAGGCAAACCTGGCTTGTCGCCATTGTTCTAGCTGCTTCAGGAAGGGGAGGGGCTGCCCCAGGTCGGCTCTGACGCGGCAGGGGAGTGGGGTGGGTATCTGTGACTCCTGGGCGCTGCCAGTCTGCCCCGTGTGCTGCAGAGTTGGGGCTGCCTGTCTGGCTGTCGGTTATGGACTCCTGTGTCCTTATCTGAAGGACTCCTGGCAGGACACAGAAATGCATGCGTGAAATACGATGAAAACAGTTGGGGAAACGAAGGGAGGGAGCAGGGAGTGTTAGTGTGGTGCTGGGTGCACCCATTTGGGAGACGTGCAGTACTCGACCCCGAGCATCCTGGCAGCCACGGTGACAAAGGAAACAGTTGCAGGATCCGGGCTTTCCGTGGGCCCAGGCACTCAGTGCAGCACTGCAGGGGTCCTCACTCTGTGATCCTGCGTCGTTGGAATCGCGGTTGGGGGTGGCCTGGGGATTCAACAACATTGTGATGTGAAGATCCTTGCCTGTTACCTGCCCATTTGTGAATTTACTTCCCACTCATTGAGGGGTTCTCAGCCTTGGTTCGTTCTCTCTCTCTCTCTCTCTCAATTTATTTGAAACACAGTTATAGAGTGGGATACACATACACATACACACACACACATCTTCCATCTGCTGATTCACTCCCCAAATGGCTGCAACTGTCAGGGCTGGGCCAGGCCAAAGCCAGGAGCCAGGAGCTCCATCCAAGTCTCCCATGTGGGTGCAGGGGCCCAAGCACTTGGGCCATTCTCTGTTGCTTTTCTAGATGCATTAGCAGGGAGCTGGATTAGAAGTGGAGCAGCCACTTGAACCATCGTTGATTTGGGATGCCAGTGTTGCAGGCAGAGACTTAACCCACTGCGCCATAGCACTGGCCCAGCCTCAGCTCTTCTGACACTTGGGCCAGATGTGTCTTTGGGGTGGGGGTGTCCTGCTCACTGCAGGGTGTTTAGCTGCACCCTGGACCCCTCGGTGCCAGGAGCAGCTGCCCATATGTCCTCTGGGGGATGACAGTGCCAGCAGGTGAGAGCCACTGGTCCAGAGTGACGTGCTGTTGGCTGTCCGCACCCATCCCACTTCTGCAGTAACTTCTGGGGGGTTGGACAGGAGTCAGTAGGTTCTAATGAGCTAGAAACTTCCTGCCGGTCATAAGGCGAAACTGAAAATCTCACAGGAAATGTGGGGTTTCAGAAGTCGATAAAGCGATGTCTGCAAATTGCCGGAACCACAGACAAACCATGGAGTGATGAAGGACAGGAAGTCAACCCACTGCTCACTTAATGTGGGGTTCCAAATAGAGTGACCTGGAGAGCAAAGGGCCCAAAGCTGACCTTGGAGAAAGAGCCGTCAGCACGGCGCGGTCACATTGTAGGAGCAGTGCACGGGGCACGGGGCTCCCGCGCTGCTCCTCCTGATTTTGTGGGGTGAACTCCATGATGACTGCCAGCATTTGAGCCGTGCTTTGGCCTGGGGCTGACTGTGGTGTGAGTATCACTTAGACCACGTGGAAGCTAAGACAATGGCTCGTTTGCCAAACTTTGATTTTTCAAGGTAAAGTCCTGGTCGTGCCTTTTTTTTTTTTGTTGGTAAAATTCTCATAGCGTAAAATTCTCCATCTACAACTTTTTGAAGTGTGTGATTCGCTGGCATCTGGGGTGTTCATAGCCCTGTGTGACCACTGCCATCATCTGGTCCCAGCACAGGTTTGTCACCCCCAGATGAGGCCATTCCCGTGAGCAGTGACTTCCCACCTCTGGTCCCCGGCCCTCGGTTCCTGCTGATGCCCTCTGTGCCCCTGCGGAGCCGCCTCTTCCTGACGTCCCATGGAAGCGACATTGTACGATGTGTACCCTCTGTGTTCTTTCATGGGCATGTTTACAGTCGGACTCCTGTTGTGTGTGGGCGGCCCGCCGCTCCTCTCAAGGCTGCGTGGATGGCCACACTCTCATGGACTCCGTCGTGGGGTGGGAACGCCCGCCTGGCTTCCACTTTCTGGCCCTGTGACGGCTGCTGCGGTCGCTGTGCACGCCGTGATTTCAGTGTGATAGGGAGTGCCTGCCTCTGCCCCTCCTGGCCATGTTCCTGGGCATGCAGTCGCTGGGTGGGATGGGTGTTAGGTCACCCCGCACCTTTGTCACGGGAAAGACTGGGCCCGTGCTGAGTGGCTTTCCCACTCAGTAAGAAGGTGCAGGGACACAGTGGACAGAGGCAAGCTTCCGAATCAGGGTCAGGCCTGCATTCGAATCCAAGTGTTGCTGGGTCTCTTGGGAGTTGGTCCTTCCTACACTCTCATTTTTTCGTGTGTAGACTGGAGGGGAGACCTGTGATGTCAGGGCTGACGGGACTGGTCACTCAGCCATGCGGCATCCAGGCTTGCCAAGGGTGCTGGCGGAGCAGACCTTTTCAAGTTGTGCATTTGTGGCAGGCGTGGGGTGCACGGAAGAATGGATAGAATGTTCTCTACAGTGGCCATCACTTTGCTGCTAGAATAGTATTTTTTGGTGGGAGGGAGGTGATGGCCCAGCTCCAGGGATGAGTCTTGATTGGTCTAAGTCAATGTCATTCCGCTCCATCTTTGTTAGTGATTGGTCAGGGCATTGGGTCTTAGCCAATGAGATGGCAGAGCAAGAGTGCCGGGCCTTTCAGACCCCTGCTGCTGGTAAGAGAGGCTCCTAGTGTGGATGAGAGGGAGGCAGCATCTGCCTTCGCTCCTCCCCCTGCTTCCCTGGCGGACGCAGCCTGGGCCTGGCCGGAGCCGGCCTGCTGACCGCCAGCCCCTTGTGGAGTAAGCAGCACGCGTTCCTACGGCTTGAGCCACTTTCAGCTGGATTTCCCGCAGTTTCGGTCAGATGCGTGCTGGTCATAAGGTTAGCATTTCCAGAAGTGTTTCCTTACAGCACTTGATCAGGACTCTCGTGAGCTCTCTGCACTTGACTGATGCGAACGTGCTCGGTTTGCTCCCGTGAGGCCTGAGTGCGGGGAGTCCCCGCCTGGAGGGTCCTAGACGCAGCGCTGAGGTCCGTGTTAGGCAGGGGTGCTGTGGCTGCTAAGACAGACAACTCAAACCTCTCCCTCCATCTTCCTGTCATCATCTCCTTATCTCTCCATATCTGTTGAAAAACTTACTGGCTCTGCCATGGAGAGGTTGAGGCACAGATTTTTCTAGTTTGGAAGCTTCAGGTATGGCTGCATCTAGAGGCTCCAACGATATCGTTGGGGGCTTCCTCCCTGGCCCCAGGCTTTGTCCGTGGGAAGACTTACTCAGGAGGTGTCCAGGTGGCTGCTGGGGCTCCCACACTTGCATCCCTCCCATGCCCCCCCAGCTTTCCAGTTCAGGTGGAGAATTGCTCTTCTCGTTAGTTACGTCATTCCTTCTGTAGTTTCACCTGAGGGCCCCAAATAGGGCCACGTGCCCATCCCAGAGCCTATCCCTGGGCCTGCAGCCCTGTGGCTCCAGGATCCCTCAGCAACCAGGCTGGGGTAGGGGAGGGGTGCCCAGAAGGTGGTGGACTGGAGCCCGAGGGGGCCAAGGCAGTCTGCGGCTCCTGAGCAGTCTCGGGTGTTTCGGGAGGGGAGGAGCCATTGCAGGGTCACTGCAGTCCTCTTGAGGACAGGCTGGAGGACTGTCTGTGTCAAGGAGAGGACGGGCAGGGGCAGGGGCTTCTCACCCCGGAACGGGACACTTACGCCTCCTGCCTGTGCCCTGGACCTGCGAGGGCCGGATTTCCCGGCCAGACCCAGAGCCGTTCAGTGGGAACTCGGGGCCCCGGGGCCCGTTGCAGCAAGCCTCCCCGTGATGGTGAGCACGCTGTGCCATGGAGGACACGAGAGCGGACACCTCCCTGGGGCTGGCTGTAGGATAGCTGCCGTGTCCCCTCCCTACTCCTCTCATGGGCTATGCAGTGTCCCGCGGCTGCAGTCATGTTCGCCACAGCGCTGGTGCTTTGAAACAACGGAGCTGTGTTCCTTCCTGTTCCGGAGCCTGGATGTCCCAGGTCGCAGTGGCGCCCATGCCACTCTCCCCATGAAGGCCCGTGGGAGAATGCTGCCCCGTCTTCTAGCTGCCAGCTTCCTCGATGTCCCTGGATTGCTCGGGTCTCTGCTTCCGTCACCCGCAGCTGCCTGCCCGGTGTGAGTCCTCTCCTTGTGAGGACAGGCGTCCAGCCTGCTACTGGATGACCTCACCTTACCTAATTACAATTGCTTACATGGTTTTTTAATGAAAAAAATTTAAAAAGGTTTATAGCCCTCATACAATTTCCATTAATAAAGCATACAAAATGCCCGTGTGAGTACTTGGTAAAGAATGGGTCCAATGCTAAAATGACCGAGTAAAACTTCTCTGTGCTCCTCCATCACAAACGAGTGTTTCTTAAGGTACCACCCTTCTGTCAGCAACATATTACACACAACACAGGTCTGTGCAAAGGCGGGTGTGGCACACACACTGGCAGGTGTGCTCATTGAACAAAAGGAGCTTTAGTCTTCC
>CM027396.1:22830506-22841445 GCA_015711505.1 Sylvilagus bachmani
TGCATTCCAGTGGAGCAGATCCCATCTGGGTCCCATTTGAAGGAGATGAGAACTAGCAGCCCCATATTATAGGCAGTAGATTTTTTTTTTTTGGACAGGTAGAGTGGACAGTGAGAGAGAGAGACAGAGAGAAAGGTCTTCCTTTGCCGTTGGTCCACCCTCCAATGGCCACTGCGGACGGTGCGCTGCGGCCGGCACACTGTGCTGATCCGAAGCCAGTAGCCAGGTGCTTCTCCTGGTCTCCCATGGGGTGCAGGGCCCAAGCACCTGGGCCATCCTCCACTGCACTCCCGGGCCACAGCAGGGAGCTGGCCTGGAAGAGGGGCAACCGGGACGGAATCTGGCACCCCGACCGGGACTTGAACCCGGTGTGCCGGCGCCGCAGGCGGAGGATTAGCCTAGTGAGCTGTGGCGCCAGCCAAGGCAGTAGATTTTTAAAATGTCCTGGGAGGGAAATCAACATATTGCTATTGCTTTTCTAACTTTACACTTACTTTTTTAAAAAAATATTTATTATTTATTTGAAAGTCAGAATTACAGGGAGAGGGAGAGGAAGAGAGAGACACAGAGAGAGACAGAGACAGAGACAGAGAGAGGTCCTCCATCCGCTGGTCCACTTCCCACATGGCTGCAACAGGCAGGGCTGGGCCAGGCTGAAGTCAGGAACCAGGAGCTTCCTCTGGGTCTCCCACATGGGTCTGGGCCGTCTTCCATTGCTTTCCTAGCCATTAGCAGGGAGCTGGATTGGAAGTGGAGCAGCTGGGACTTGAACTGGCGCCCATGTGGGATGCTGGCAGTGTAGACAGCGGCTTCGCCTGGTGCGCCTCAGCACCAGTCCCTCCACCTGCTTTGTTTTGGGACAAGTGTCTGCAGGAGACCCCTGATGACCTGGAACTTTCTGGAGATTTCCCAGCTGATAAGCTGTCTCCTGGTGAGCTGAGTTCTGTATTGGCAGTAGGAAGCCTTCGGCACAAACATAGAGTTGACGCCTGCTCGCCTAGACAGCCGGGGCTGTGCTGTAAGTATCGGGACAGGGTTAAATGTGTCGTGTGCTTTTCCCCTCCCGTTGCTGTATAAATAGCCCCGTGTCGTTCCTGGGGACCCACGCTGACTTCTCGGGCGAGTCATCGGCTGGGGTGTGGGGTGGTTTTGTTGCTGGTGCAGATCTGGTGGGAGCAGCGTCCTGGCTGCCTGGAGTTCGTGAGCCTAGCTTTCTGGTCAGAGTCCTTTCTCTCCGAGCCTCAGCCGCTGCTCTGGTCAGAAGAGAGTCTTCAAGAGCCGCTCAGGACAGCCAGTCCTCGGAGGGCCGCAGTGTCCCGCACATGCAGCTCCAGTGCTGCTGGCTTTGGATACTTTTTGCCTCCGGTGGGTCAGTGTGTTACCCATGGCAAAGGAGATTCACCCAGGCCACGACTAGGATTCTTAACAATCCAAGTGTCTGATAAAAAGGAGGTACTGGGTGCTCAGCAGTCATCTGGGGAAGCCAAAATAACCAGGGTTTACCTAAGAGAGGACTACATTCTCATACTATGTGATGTCAAAAAGACCCAGGCTGATGGCTCCCATCCTCATGGTCCAAGAGGGCTTCCAGAGCTCCTGCCATCATATCTACCTTCCAGGAAGCCCTAGGAGGAAGCAGGTGTCCCCACTGGCTGTTTGGGCTGTCTTTAAGCTGTATTCTCTGAGGTGTTGGCTGGGACGTAATCAATGGCTACACCCAGCTGCAGGGGAGGCCAGAAAGCAGAATTTTAAGCTGTGTCAGATGAACTTGAGGCCATCTTCCTAAGCAGGAAGGGGAGCATGAGTAACTAGTGGTATTGTCCAGGCTGGGGTTTGGCCATTTAATCTGAGTGACAGCCACTCCACCAAGTGGGTGGGCAGAGCTCGGAGGCCGCTGCTGCGCAGATAGGTTGTGTCGTCTCTCCCTGGAGCTGTGAGTCCGTCCCTGCCATCAGAGCCCCCACGTTCTACAAAGTCAGACACGGAGCCGACCCGAGCAGCCATTTCCTAAGCTTGTGGTTTGATATATTTTTTTTAAATTTTTTTTTTTTGACAATCTGAGTGGACAGTGAGAGAGAGACAGAGAGAAAGGTCTTCCTTTGCCGTTGGTTCACCCTCCAATGGCTGCTGCGGCCGGCGCGCTGTGGCCGGCGCACCATGCTCATCCGATAGCAGGAGCCAGGTGCTAGGTGCTTTTTCCTGGTCTCCCATGGAGTGCAGGGCCCAAGCACCTGGGCCATCCTCCACTGCACTCCCGGGCCAGCTTGTGGTTTGATAATCGGACTTTCTGCTGATTTGATCGTGGCTAGACGTTCTTGTCCTGCTTGCTCCCTCGGATGTGTGCACAGATTTGTCTCTGTCACTGGAGACCAAAGGAATTTTGCCGTCAGAGACATGGATTTTTTTCCGGAGTCTCGGCACAGTTCTGGCACAGCATCCTTTGGAAAGTTGTCGATGAGATTCTGCTTTGGGGCCAGCATGGTGGCCGGGGAGGGTGTTGGGCCCTGTGTGCAGTGGCAACACTGTGTGCCCTTCTCAGGGACCGTGGTGTTCTGGTTGCCACTGGGATGCCCCGTGCTGCTTTTTTTTTTTTTTTTAAGATTTAGTTTATTTACTTGAAAGACAGAGTTACAGAGAGAGGGAGAGACAGAGAGGTCTTCCATCCGCTGTTCATTCCCCAATTGGCCGCAATGGCCAGAGCTGCGCCAATCTGAAGCCAGGAGCCAGGAGCTTCTTCCAGGTCCCCCACGCAGTTCAGGGGCCCAAGGACTTGGGCCATCTTCTACTGCTCTCCCAGGCCATAGCAGAGAGCTGGATCAGAAGAGGAGCAGCTGGGACTAGAACCGTCACCCAAATGGGATGCCAGCGCTTCAGGCCAGGGCATTAACCCGCTGCGCCACAGTGTTGCCACTCAGCCCTCATCCCACAGCTCCCAGCCCCTTTCCTGCCTGTGGCCTGTTAGCTCCTTACAGCCCCCAGCTGAGTCCAGGGTGCCAGGGGTCTCTGGTGGGGCCCTGGGCTAGCAGTGAAACACGTTCTTGGACCCCTGCTGCTGGGTCCCATGCCCCAGGGTTGGGACCAGGGATCTGCTGGTTGGACTTGTCCCCGCTGAACTTGGTAGGGCACCTACTCTCAGGAGCCCTGAAGCTTCCAGGGGTCGGTAGGCGCACCCAGCTCCTCTGCCAGATGCTCCGTCTTAACTTCTTCCTCGAACTCCAGGGGGTGTGGCTGATGGCAGTGCCCCCAGGTGGGGTACATTTGAGTTCCTCACCTGTGTGGTACAGCGTTCATGAGAAGCTCAGCTCAGGGCATGTGGCCAGAGTCTGGGAGCCCTTATACCAGGGTGCCCCGTAGCTGGGGCCAGCCTGGGAGCGCCAGCCCAGGATTCGGAGCCTCCAAAATATGTCTGAGGGTTCTTGTCCCAGCTCGCTGTGCTCCTCCGCTGCCCCCTCTTGGTCCGAGCTGCTGTCTTCTCTCCCTGCCTCCCCCTGGCTTCCTGGGGCAGCACAAACTGCCCTGAATAGAAGAGGTTGGTGGCGTCTGTCCCCTCCGGCTGTTGTGTAACCACTGCCTGGACCTCGTTGCCCCCCAGGAGTCCCTGGCCTCGGGCAGTCGCGCCCCGGCCCCAGCCCCAGCCCCTGAGGCTCACTCATGGTGCAGCATGTGGCATTTGAAGAGGGAGCTGTGGGGTGGGCGTGTTTGGCAGAGTGGTTAAGACGCTGCCCGAGATGCACACATCCGTCCTAGAGTGCTGGGGTTCGAGTCCTGTCTGCTTTTGTGCAGCTTCCTGCTAATGAGCACCCTGGGAGGCAGCGGGTGATGGTTCAAGTACGCGTGTGGGAGACCCAGAGGAGCTCCTGGCTCCTGGCTTCAGCCTGGCCCAGCCCTGATTGTTGCAGTCATCTGGGGAGTGAACCAGTGGATAGAAGATCTTGCTTTCGTTCTAGCTCTCTCTCTCTCTCTCTAACACTCACTTTGCCTTTCAAATACATAAAAATCCCCACAAAAACAAAAAAGCAGTCGCAACCGGTTCCTCACCTGCTTACGACACCACCTTCGTGCCTCCCAGGGCACCTGCAGAAGCCCTGCCCAGCCTGGCCCCACCCCATGCCGAGAGCCCCTCCCTCCCTCGCCACCCACTTGGCTTCTCTGTCTTCTGGGCCAGGAAGCTGGAACAGGAGGTGGAGCTGGGATTTGAGGCTGGGCCCTCCAACATGCGGTGGGTCATCTGAGCAGGCATCTTCAACCACGTCAACACCTGTCTCTGCTCCTCCTGTTTCCATGTTGTCACCATTGCCTGAGTTTGCATCTCCATGAAAGCAGAGGCAGAGACAAAGATCTGGGTGTGCGTTGTGCATTGGGGGAGGGGGAGTGACCGCAGGCAGCACAGTGAGTGGAGATGGGGAAGGGGGGAGACAGGTCACCGGTGTGGCCCACAGGGTGTCCGTGCCCTGAGTGGGCACCCCTCGGAAGTGTCCTTACCAGACTCGACAGAGCTGAGACCATTATCCACCGACTCGCAAGCCCTCTCCCAGGGGAAGCTCAGAGAGAGAGGGAGGAGGGGAGGGATGGGTGTTCCAGGTGGGAAGGTGCCGTCGCCGGTGACCTCCAGGGGGCGCCAGGAGGACATGGCTTCGCTGCCACCCGGGATCCTTCAGCCCCACCCTAGAGGTGCCCACTGCAGCCTGGCTCTTCCCAGTGCCCAGCCCGAGGACACCTGCCCGCGCTCTTACTGTCCCCAGATTGCTGTCCCTCTCCTCGCACCCGGCTGCAGCTCACTAGCACGGGTGGGTTGCTTATCTGCAGTGGGCTCACTGCCTGCCCCGGCAGTGTCGCCACGGCTGCACCTGCCACTTGCTGTTGCTGTGTCCACTTGCTTCGTGCTGTCGTGGGTGCAGTGGGCCTCGGTGGAGCCAGGGACGAGCGCATGGAGGCCCCGACTGGCCGCCGGTCTCTGTCTCTGGCTCTTCCTCCGGGGCTGGGGTGGGGGCTCAGGGAGCTGGTGTTGATGTCCCAAGGCCGCACTCGTGGGTGCTTTTAGCCAGAAAGCAGCACGCCAGCCTGGGAGGTGGGCAGCAGGCAGCAGCTGCTCTTACTGAATTTTCAAAACCAGTCTCGATTGTTTTTGCATTTTGTGCTGCCCCCCTCCCCCCCTTTTTTTTTTTGAAGGGGTTGACTTCTGCGGATGAGGAGGCTGGGGGACTTCTGGGAAGTTACTGCACAGTCCTGCTCACGTGGCCGCCCCGATCGTCAGAACAGGTGCACATCTGGGCTCTGGGCTCTGCGTCCTGGGCTTCATGCAGTCTGGTTTTCTTGTGGCTCCTTCTCCTTCAGGCTCCTGGCACTGTGCTGCAGTGAATTCCCGGGAGCCCCAGGTGTTGGTTTTGTATCATTTTCTATTTGTTGCCGCAGTGCATCCAAATAGGGAGTTTTGGAAGCCTGGTGGTTTCTGTCTCCTGGGCCTGGTTTGTGGGAACGTTTTTGTTTGGAGAGCTCTGACAGACTGAGAAAGGCATGGGAGAAGAGACGGGAGCAGGCAGTGCGAGTGGGGAGACACGCAGAGGTTTTGGGCTTGCTCCGGCTCTCCCTGCACAGGAAGTGGGGTGTGATGATGAAGAGGAAGGATGGGCATGGCGGGAGAGAGGCCGAGGGGGTGCTGAGGGGGCGCCGAGGGGGATGCACTCACTCCTTTGTTAAGATTCCAGCCTGCCCCGGGCCCTGACATGGGGAGAGGGTCTGAGAGAAGTAGGGCCTGGTCCTGCTGTCCCGTGGAGGGATGCTGAGTCCCAGCGCAGCACAGCGAGGGGTGTGGCTGCTACGTGTCGGAGGGAGCAAGGGAGGCAGCATTGAGACGTGGGCATGGGAAGTCAGAAGTCAGGGACAGCTTCTTGGAGGAGGTGAGGAGGGCCGGGGAGGGAGAGAAGGAGAGGGAGGGAGAGGAGATGAAGACGCAGGCCTGGAAACCGAGCAGCAGGAGGAGGGTGGGGTTTCCAGGCATTGATGATGTGGCTGGGGCAGGCCCCATGGCGCTCTGATTGACCGTGGTGTGTTCCCTGTGGCTGAGCCAGGGTCTGTGGCTCTGTGATCGACTCTCAGGGCCTGGTGCTCTGACTCCGGCCTGTGTGCCCAGGGATGGGCTGAGGCTCTCTGGACCTGCAGTAAAGATCTAGTCGGGATCCTGTTGATTCAAGCCAAGCTGTCTTTAGGAAACAGCGCTCCCCCTTTGGTTTACATGAAGGGAACTTTGAGCGTCTGCCTTCAGGTATGGCTGGGCCCAGGGAGCGCAGGGATTCCTCAGGGATTAGTCTCTGTTTTCCTCTCGGCTTCCCAGTCACACAGGGGTCTAAAGAGAGCTCGTGCAAGGTGTGCACTATTAGCTCATCTTCTGAAATTCCAGGTCCACAAACTTTCTGGAGTCCTCCCACTTTGCCGCGTCGCTTGGAGGGACATTTCTGACCTCGGCCTACAGACACCCCATTTCTTCAGCCTTAATCCCCGCCCCTCTGTCCCAGCTGCCTCTATCGGACTCTGTCCTCTGTGCCAAACCCTGACCGACACGTGCTGACACTGATGGATGAGAACACACGTGACCCCTTTGTGGATGGGGCTGTGGGTGTGGCCGTATCATGTGGAGCTGTGACCTGAATTTGTGAAACAAGCAAAGTGGAATTTTCTTTTTCTTTTTAAAAAGATTTTATTTATTAATTTGAGAGGTAGAGTTACAGACAGGGAGAGGGAGAGACAGAGAGAAAGGTCTTCCTTCCGTTGGTTCACTCCCAAAATGGCTGCAATGGCCTGAGCTGTGCTGATCCGAAGCCAGGAGTCAGGAGCTTCCTCCTGGTCTCTCATGCAGGTGCAGAGGCCCAAGGACTTGGGTCATCTTCCACTGCTTTCCCAGGCCACAGCAGAGAGCTGGATTGGAAGAGGAACAGCCGAGAGCTAGAACAGGCACCCATATGGGATGCTGGCGCCGCAGGCAGAGGATTAACCTACTGCGCCAGGGTGCCGGCCCTGCAAAGTGGCATTTTCAGTGGGGTTTCATGAGGAGACTGTTTCTTCACCCAGACTATGGACCCCTGAATTCTGTCTGTTCACCCAGGACTTGGGCTGGTTCCTGTTGCAAAGATGTTGTCTGTATTCACTTTTTTAAAAAAATATTTTTATTTATTTGAAAGCCTGAGTGACAGGGAGAGACAGAAGAGAGATCTCCCATCTGCTGGTTCACTTCCCAAATGGCCACAATGGCTCGGGCTGGGCCAGACCAAAGCCAGGATCTTGGAACTCCCTCTGGGGCTTCCCCATGGGTGGCAGGGGCATTAGCAGGGAGCTGGGTCGGAAGCAGAGTGGCCAGGACTCAGGCTGGAGCTCCCATATGAGATACCGGTGTTGGCATCGTAGGTGGCATCCTAACCTGGCTAGAGCATAGAGCGGTGAGGCGGTGAGCCGCTGTCCCCTTGGTGGCAGTAGTGGTGTGCCCGCTCTGCACTCTCCCCATTGTTGGCATCGTTAGCCGAGTTGAGTGTCAGATGTGAGGACGTCTGTCTGCACGCAGCTGTGTTTGGCTTCCTGTGCCTATCACTCCAGGCTCCACTTCCTGCAAGTGAGCTGGGGCTGGGTGGCAGGTGTGGGAGAGCAGGGGCAGAGGCCTGCTCTGGCCTCTCCAGGGTGCTTACCAGGATGGACAGAAGAGCAACAGAGGCTCACGGGGGTGTCTCTAATGGGCCGTGTCCTGCGAGAATGCCTGGTTTTGGTCCCAGCTCCTCCGCTTCCAGTCTGGCTTCCGGCTGACGCACTCTGGGGGGCAGAGATGATGATTCAAGTACTTGGGTGTCGCTCCTTCGGCCGCAAAAGGAACGACATTGCTCGCAGCTAATCAGTCTTCAAAAGACTTTTACTTAGAAGGAGTGGGGCAAAGAGAGTGGGGGACAGGGAGAAGGGGGAGAGATGGCACACACATTCCTTAAGGGGGAAAGCTGGCGTGCCCCGCTCCTTCTCCTGCGGTCTGCTTATATACCAAATTCAACCAATCACAGTCAGTCAATCACAGTCCATGCACAGAGTTCTCCAATCCGGCACTTGATCACGATCAGCTGTGGAGTCACGCAGCAGTCGAGGCATCAGCGCCATCTTGTTGTTTACCATGATCCTCAGCTAGATGGAAAGTGCAATCAGCTGCTACATCCGCATTACTGCTATAAGCCAAGCCCAGCATGGGGGGTCCCATGGCAAGCCTATCCATGGGTCGCCACACTTGGGTCCCTTCTAAGAGACCTGGATTGAATCTGGGCTCCTGGCTTTAGCTTGGCCAAGCCTTGTCTGTTTCGGGCATTTGGGGAGTGAACCAACAGATGGAAGGTCTCTCTGTCTTTCAAATAAGAATAAATACACATTAAGAAAGAAATACCGTGTAAGAATCACTTCTGTAATCCTCACGTCAACCCTATGAAGCAGGCTGAGGGAGGTCAGGGTGTAGAGAAGGTGAATAACCGGCCCCAAGTCAGAGCTTGGCCTTGAACCCCGTGGGATCCCTTCCCTGCCCCAGCTAAGCTGGGTGTGGGTGGAGCTCGGAAGCCCAAGCCTACCTTGGGGTCTCCATGTCCCTCCCCCTCAGCATACCCAGTCCGAGGCGGTCCCCAGAGGCATTCATCCTGTGGGGCTTCCCGCTTACTGAGCCTAGGGTGCTGCCAAGAGCTGAGGTCTCTGGGCCCAGCCCAGGCCCCTTCCATGGGCTTTGCTCCATCCTTCAAGCTGCTCTTCACAAAAATGGTGATGCAGCTGTCTCCGCCCCCTGGATCCCGGCCATCCCCTTCACCCGTTCCATCCCGGCAGCCCCTGGCAGCCACCACCCAGGTTTGTGTTCCGTGGGTTTGTCTGGGCCTTTTCACATCCCTTGTGTGGTCTGTGGCCTTCTCTGGGCGTGGGGTTTCCGAGGATGCTCCACGAGGCAGAGGTCTGTGCCAGTGCCCTTCAGGGCCGCATCGGCCCACCGTGTGGATGGGCCGTGTTTGCTGAGCAGTCATCCGCTGAGGGACATCGGCAGTGCTGGTGCCCTGTGGCCGCTGTGACCACACGTGGAGGCGCTCCGTGGGAACACCCGTGTTCAGCAGCTCCCTCGCGTGTAAACCAAGGAGAGGAGCTCCAGGTTCAGGTCTCCGAGCAACTGCAGCTTCTGAAAGCAGCGTGGACGCAGGCGGGGGAGGGGGTCCAGCCAGGAGCTGCTTCTGCTGCGCCTGCTCCCAGGGTGGGGACCTGAGGCCTGGCCGTGTCCCCACGTGGGATTCGTCTTTGCAGGGTGCCAGGTCCTGGTGAAGTGCTTGGCTCATGGTCAAGGCACCAACCTCCCCGTCCCCCCGCCTGCCCCCAAGAAGGGCCAGTTTGTGGCCATCATGGCCACACCCCGGAACACAACCTTGCAGCCTTGTGGAGGGGTGGCGGCTTTTCCTCGTGGATGCAGCCGGTGCAGGATGCTGGGTGAGCTCCCTCCTGGATGGGAGTGTCGGCTGTAGCCCGGGACGATGGTGGGGGCCTTGACACTGCTGCTCTCCTGAGGCCGCTGTCAGGTTCCCCGTTTGTGCAGGGGGCACTGGTCCAGGTCCGTGCGGCCCAAGCCCAGGCAGCACCCTGCGGCTCCACGCCTCTCTCTCACGGGTGTCTTCCACCAACACCACCACGGCTGCACCCCAGGGCCCTGCTGTGGTTCCCAGGCGACACCACTGCACCGTCTCGCCATGGCTTTCCTTTCCCTTCTGGGCTTTCATTTTCATTTTCTTGGTTTCCTTTCAGAACCCTTAATTGAAGAGCAATGTGGAAATTCAAGACCCCTGGTTCCCAGATGCATCCCCTGCCTCCCAGCCCACACAGCTGGGCTAGCTGACAGGGGAGGGGTCTTGCTCCTGGCCCTGGCCCAGCGGGTGGACCCTGGTCCTGGGCAGCAGTGATAGGAACTGCCTGCACACGGCCATGGCAGCCTGTGAAGGCTCCGTTACCTCCCCCGGCAGCAGGGGCTGCGCTAATGACGACCACCCTGGTATCAAGAAGGATGCCTGGTGGCCTCTCACATCGGGAGGCATGGGCAGAGGAGTCCACTGTCCTGTGGGGACCCAGACCCTGGCAGTGGTTGGCATGGCTCCCCCTGCTCGGGGACGGCTGTGACTCTCGGTGTCAGCTGGATGGGGAATTGCCCAGTGCTGAGGGGCAGCCCTGTGAGATCAGTCACCCTGCTGTGGGTGTGTGCCTGGCTGGCACCACTATCCCTGCTGGGGAATGGGAGCCAGTTCTGTGTACACGGTGTGCCGGCTTGTGAGTGTGAATGGAGAGCTCGTGAGGTTCACGAGGGTCGACTTCCAGGCTGCTTCTCTCTGTTTATCAGGTTGCTGTCTCTGCTTGGTGCTGTGTTGTGATGTCATGACTGTGATCACTGTTGGTGTTTGTGCGTGCCCATCTGGAAGCCCTCACTGAGCAATTCTGATCGGCTTCAGCGTGAGTGCACACCACGCGAGACTTTGGGACAAGTTCCATGCATGCCTGGACCCCAGAGCTGCCCTTGGCATGCAAATGAACACGGAGTTTCCCGTTTTGGGCTCTTTTGTGAAAGCTTGCAGTGGTCTGAGCCTTCAGTGGGAGCTGGCTCCCGGGCGCGTCTCGCCCTTTGTTCCTGTGGACGGGAGTGATGGATTTTGTGGTCTGTGGACGGGAATGATGGATTTTGTGGTTTGCAGGAATCCGTCATTTCAACTCCATCTGCTCATTAGGCGCCTCCGGTGTCTCGGATGTGACGCGGATTGGAGTTTCAGCATTTCATCGCATCTCCTCCCGGGAGTGCTGGGGCGGGCATGGTGTGTGTGCGTGTGTGTGTGTGTGCATGCGTGTGTGTGTGGGGGTATGGGTGCTGATGGGGGTGGGGTGTGTGTGTGCATATAGGGGGGTGCTGATGGGGATG
>CM027396.1:22841545-22929954 GCA_015711505.1 Sylvilagus bachmani
GGTATGTGTGTGTGTGTATGTGTGCTGATGAGGGTGGGTGTGGGTGCTGATGGGGGTGGGGGTGGGTGCTGGGGAGGGCATGGTGTGTGTGTGTGTTCGTGGGTGCTGTGGGGGTGGTATGTGTGTGTGTGGGTGAGTGCTGGGGCAGGCATAGTGTATGCATGTGTGTGTGTGTGCGTGTGGGTGTGGGTGCTGATGAGGGTGGGGAGCAGTGGCAGGATTTCCCCCTAGTTGTAAGTTATTACTAGACCAGATGTTGTTAGGAGACATCACAGCAAGTGAAGGACGTCGGAGCGGGGCCTCCGCCTCTCCAGGGATAGCCCTCCTGTGTGCTGCTTGATTGCCCTCACTGCCTAAAAAGTAACCCCTTCCATCAGTTCTGTTCTGACCCTTTTGTTCTTTCCCTTAATATTCTGTGTCCTCAATCCCCAACGTCTTTAAACTTCTGAAGGTGTTCAAGACAAGTCTCAAACCCTGTTTACTTGAGGAGCAAATATCCGGCTCAAAATTCTCTACCCTGTCTGCTGTGTCTCGGATGACAGTATGCCTGGGCAGGCGTCCAGCACAGCAGGGGTCACTGCTTGGGATGTCAGCTCTGCTTCCCATCCAGCTTCCTGCTGGTGCACCCTGGGAGGCGGCAGGTGAGGCTCAAGTACTTGAGTCCCTGCCACGCACCTGGGAGACTGGATGGAGTTCAGGTCTCCTGGCTCCCATCTGGCCCAGTCCTGGCTGTTGCAAGCATTTGGGGAGAAAACCAGTGGGTGGAAGATCTTTGTCTCCATCCCTCTGCCTTTCAAATAAAAATAAGTGACAATAAAAATACTACCTGAGGATATTGTTTAAAAAGACTGTCTAAGACCGGCGCTGCAGCTCAATAGGCTAATCCTCCGCCTAGTGGCACCGGCACACCGGGTTCTAGTCCCGGTCGGGGCGCCGGATTCTGTCCCGGTCGCCCCTCTTCCAGGCCAGCTCTCTGCTGTGGCCCGGGAGTGCAGTGAAGGATGGCCCAAGTACTTGGGCCCTGCACCCCATGGGAGACCAGAATAAGCACCTGGCTCCTGGCTTCGGATCAGCACGGTGTGCCAGCTGCAGCGCACCGTCCGCGGCGGCCATTGGAGGGTGAACCAACGGCAAAGGAAGACCTTTCTCTCTCATTGTCCACTCTGCCTGTCAAAAAAAAACAAAAACAAAAACAAAAACAAACAAAAAAAAAACAAAACCTCCCGGGAGCCAGGTTCTGAAGAGTCTTCACAGGAGATGGGACTTGAGCCAGTCTCCCGTACCTCTGCTGGACCTCCCGTCTGCGCTGTGTTGAGACGTTCCTCGCAGATTTTCCCCCATGCTTGGCTTCTAGCCCCATTGTCTCTGCCTCTTCCCCAGTTTTCCTATTGGTTCCTTAGCACCTGCCTGCCATACTTCAGCTCCAGGGAGGCGTGTAACCAACAGAGCGAGCACCCTGGCCAATCAGAGCTTCACATCCTTGCTGGGCAGTCAGAACATGGCATCCCTCCTGGCCAATCAGCACAGCCTCTCCCTCAGCCACCATCACTGGCTCAGGGCAGGACCTGGCATGGGGCCTCCCCCTTGTCAGTTCCTTTTCTGCAGCCAACGGGCCGCTTGTTTCCCCTAAGCCAGTTTGCATTGGTTTCCTGTGATTTGCAGCTGAAAACTTTCTGGAGACACTTAGTGCTTCAGGCACACCCTTCCGCATTGCTGAGATGGAAATAAAGTCCCGGGCAGCGTGACTTTCATTCCCGGCAGCGATTCTCGCAGGGGTGACTGAGGAGAGGCAGAACCATCCCTCAGCTGTGTGACACCCTTGCTGCCGCTTTAAGTGCTGGCCCTGCAGTTCTGAGGTCCCTTGTCCTGGCTCCCTCAGGGGAAACTGTAGGAACTCGTGGGAGACAAACCCAACACGGCAGAGCCTCAGAGCGCCATATTGATCCAGTGCAGCGCTGTTTAACTATCTGAAAGCCGGAAACAGGTGCATCTCAGAGGAGCAAGGCCTGAACTCCGGGTGACCGCCATGTTTTTCTATGGATTACAGGGGCATCAGTGATCACTTGCTGTTGGTTTCTCCAACACTAACTTTGTCACCTTTGTCTGGAGTCACATGGCGTTCGATCGAGCTCACAGCGCTGATGCACGAGCACCCAATTGGATGTGCCTATAGCTTTGTGTCTGAGTGGTTCCCTGGCCGGCCCAGCAGTTATAAGGCAGTCCATTCCACATGGAGGGGGACACCCAGTGGGCGCAGGCCACTTCGCTCGTGTGTTGGCCTGTGCTGCAGCCTGCTCTGTTTTTGGGGAGGAGCCTGCGGCTGGGGAAGGTGGTTGGAGGCCATGAGGGTGTCTGCCTGGAAGTTGGTGGAGTCAGTGTTGCATTGGCTGCCCCCTCTGCTGCCTTCCTCTGTCCACTGGGGAGCCACTGACCATCCTGCACTCGGTTCCCCCCTGTTTTCTTCCTTGGCCAGCTTAACCTGTGACCCCGCCTTTGTATCTGCCACCTGCCTGGCAAGCACCGGTTTAGGGAAAGGGTAAGGTTGGGTGTCACTTAGGCGCTTACGAGCTGTGTGACCCGGGGCGGGTGGGCGAGGAGGTTGCCTCCCTGGGCTTGTCTTCCTTATGCTGGCGTGCGGATCAGGATGTGGAGAAGCCCCCAGGGTGTGGAAAGGTCTTTTGAGATGAGTGGCAGCTCAGGGCTTGAGTCAGTTCTCTCACTTGAATGGGCATAGCTCACAGGAGGTGCAGTTAAGACACATCTGCTGGGCACCTCCAGGTCCTCTCATTGAGTAGCTCTGGGCGGAGCCAAGGGTTTGGGTTTTAGCAAGTGGCCAGGTGTTGCAGATGCTGCTGGTTCAAAGGCCGTTGTCTGAGAGCCGCGGAATTAAACAGAAGGAACAGCTACTCTGCATGGCAGGGCCGGCAGATCTTTCTTTGAGCTCTGTTGCTGAGGAACCATCTAGAAAGTCGGTCTGTCCGAGCCAGGTGGGTGCAGCATGCTGTCACTTCCGCCTGGTCATCACCGGGAGCTGTGCAGGTCAACGCTGCTGCACGGAGACAGTGGCCAGGATGAAGAGAATCACTGCGTCATCCAGACTTCGGCCAACGCAGCCATCCCATCGTGAAATGTCTAAGGGGGTGGTTGTTCCTGGCTGTGTTGCCAGGGCTCCTGATGGTCAGCACAGGGGGGCTGAGGGGATTCAGGGATCTGTAAGACTTTTGTGAACCCCTGGTCTGAAAACAGGAAGGCGTGGGGCATGTACATTTTGTTTTCGTTTTATGTGAAAGAGATAGACAGAAGTCTTCCACCTGCTGGTTCATTCTCCAGATGCCTACAGCAGCCAGGGCTGGGCCAATCTGAAGCTAGGGAGCTAAGAACTCAGTCTGGGCCTTCCATGCGGGTGGCAGGGACCTGAATACTCGAGCCATCACCTGCTGCCTCCGTAGTGTGCACCATCAGGAAGCTGGATTGGAGTGGGGAAGCAGGGCTGAAACCAGGCACTCCGATGTGACGTGTGGGTGTCCCCGTCGGAGTCCCAGCCATTCAGCTTCCAAGTCAGCCAGTGCAGCAGGGTCTTTGATTCCCACGCTACCTTAGAAACCCAACAGGGTCTCCCCCAGGGGCTTACACAGCTCACAAGGGGCTCAGTGGCACCCAGATCTCTCCCTTGCCCTATACCAGGGGTCTGGGGCCTGGGCAGGTGGTTAATGACAGGGAGGCTGAAGGCTGGACTCCCAGGGAGAAGGCGGGAGGTGGGAGGAGGCAGAGGTGGGAGTGTGGGGGTTAAATGGGAGAGTACCCCACGGGGTGGACATGGCTGGGCCTTTTAATCCCTGCCTCCTCCATCAGACCCTGAGCGTGGGGGTTCCCTGAGGCTGTGTGCAGTAGGTGTCACCATGGTGGGGGGACCTGGGCAGCATATCCCATGCCCACCCCTCAGAGAGCTGCGGGTGCTGCCCCTGGTGAGCGGTCCTGGTATTTCACAAGCCTGGCGCGTTTACCCACAGTCAGTCCCACTGCAGAAGGAAAATGTGAAGTCATTTGGGTTTTGGCAGAAGGCCCCGTCCTGTTGTGCACTTACCAAGCTTTCTCTGGAGGCGTTGAGGCCCTGGTCCATCGGGTCCTCTGTGGAGGCACAGGAGAGGCACAGGCCTTCGAGTCTGGGAAACCAAACACATTTTCTCAGCGCGCTCTCTGCGTCCCCTTCCCTGAGGTGGTGAGCACGCACGACTCAAGGGGTGAGAGGGACAGGGGCCTGGAGTGCAGGTAGCATAGCCCGGTGCCTCAAGGACACCGCCTGTCCCCGCTCACGATCCGCCTCCGCCATCACCCTGCCTCCCCTCTGCTTCCGGGCCTCCATGGCCTGTTAGGTTCCGTGCTGGTATTAGTGAGGCATCTCTGTCACAGAAGAGCATTTCCAGTGAGTGCTAACTTGGCACCCAGTGCAGCAGCGTTGCAGAGTGGGTGTCCCCTTTGATTCCTGTGTTTGGGGTCAGCAGCCTGCACCCAGGGCAGGGGTTTCCTCCTGAGCTGGGGGCAGCTGGAGGAGGGACTTGTGTGTGTACACAGGGCATCTTTGGC
Organism: Sylvilagus bachmani; assembly: GCA_015711505.1. NCBI lineage: Eukaryota > Metazoa > Chordata > Mammalia > Lagomorpha > Leporidae > Sylvilagus > Sylvilagus bachmani. The sequence continues at coordinate 22,846,130 of CM027396.1, forward strand.
TCCGAAAGTGACAGCATTTCTGAAAATACCACAGCTAGCTTTTACATTGGGCTGCATCAAGCTGGTTTTAATATTCAGTATTAAGGGGCTGGTGCCGTGGCTCACTTGCTCACTAGGTTAATCCTCCACCTGGGGCGCCAGCATCCCATATGGGCGCCTGGTTCTAGTCCCAGTTGCTCCTCTTCCAGTCCAGCTCTCTGCTGTGGCCCGGGAGTGCAGTGGAGGATGGCCCAGGTGCTTGGGCCCTGCACCCACATGGGAGACCAGGAGGAAGCACCTGGCTCCTGGCTTTGGATCAGCATAGCTCCGGCTGTGGCGGCCATTTGGGGGGTGAACCAATGGAAGGAAGACCTTTCTCTCTGTCTCTCTCACTAACTCTGTTAAAAAAAAATTCAGTATTAAATACTCTGCAGCTTTTAGAAAAAAGCCCTGGATGGAGATGCATTTCGTGACTTGGGGTTTTTCCTCAAGGAGGAGGCTCCAGACAGCGGCCGCTCGCAGGTGCCTGCCAGTAGCCTTCCCCAGGGGCTGCCGAGTGAAACACTCGCAGGGTGCCAACAGGTCAGGGACGGCAGGGCAGCAGCCTGCGGGTCAGAGCTTTGCTGCTGGCCACTTATCTTGCTTCCTTCCACAGGCACCTGAGAGCAGAGAAATATTTCTCTACTAGGGGAAAAGTAACGTTGTAGGCTCCACAAAGCAGCCAATACTCAGACTCGGGGCTGCTGGGACAATAGGGAATGGAGGGGACTGTGGCAAAGTGGAGACCAGAGGCCCCAGATAGAGGGGGCGGTGACAACTCTGCTCCAGCTCATTGGTTCCATTTGGAAATATAGACCCTGTGTTGCTAGAGCTGATTTTTCCAGAAAGATCATCCATTTGTCTTTTCATGTGAAATTTCACAATTTTATATTACCAATTAATTCCAACTTAAAAATGGTGGGTGGTCAAAATGACACAAAAGAGCAGCAGATTGTAGGTGTCTGTGTGCCGTGTCTGGCCCAAGAGCCCTGATGTCTGCCTTTGAGTTTTGTTGGATTTCATGCTGGAGGATCTCCAGGGTGTGCAATTTCAGCCTCTTAGGGGCTTGCGAGCTGTGGAGGGGCAGCCCTGTCACACAGCGGCCCCCTCCCCGCTCCCCATCTGGGCTTCAACTGGAGGACCTCCCTTAGTAATGAGGCGAGATTCCCACTGTTTGCCTGCCAGGTTTGTGAGAAATTCTCTTGGGTGGTAAATAATGGAAACCAAGACACAGTACAGCCATGGGCCTTGGGAAGCCCCAGAGTCCTGGCTCCTGGCCCTGCATCGCGGGGCACCTGCTGTCCCTCCCCGGGCAGGGCCTCCCAGCAGCACCCCAGTCCCATGGGGGATACAGCCGCCTCCAGGCCTCTCCCTTTAGGTGTCTGTTCAGCCTCCCACAGAGCCCCGTGCCCGCTGCACCTGCTGTCCCTCCCGGGCAGGGCCTCCCAGCAGCACCCCAGTCCCCTAGGGGGATACAGCCGCCTCCAGGCCTCTCCCTTTAGGTGTCTCTGTTCAGCTTCCCACAGAGCCCTGCGCCCGCTGTCTCAGGTTCTCACGAGGCGGAACCTGTTTGGCTCACTTAGAGGCAGGTGTGTAGCCTGGGTCCAGTCAGCTATGGTCAGAAGACAGGGTCTCAGGACAAAGATGGCTTCTGAACAAACATAGCTGACACCACGGGGCTGAGGCGGTGCTGAGGATGGTTCTTGTGGCTCCCAGAAAGGCCAGAAACCTTGGAAGGGATCCCGTGGGTTCCGCATCTGGGCTTGGTGTCCAGATGCTCTGCCCCCTTCTGTGGAGCCAATGCCACACGCTCAGCGCTCCTCCCCCTCAACGGCTCTGTCAGCCCCAGGCGTTGTCTCCGGCTCAGATCCACAGTTCTTCCACGTGTTTCGGACCCGGTACATTTCGGGGTCTTTCTCTGCCTTGGCTGCTCCCTCGGGAAAAGCTTTAATTGGTGCAGGTTTTCGTGCAATGTAGTGTGTGGTCTCCTCTGGGCTGTCTGGGATGCACCCCGGGAAAGCTCAGGGGTAGCTGCAGGAAGACAGCAACTTTCCCAAGCCTGCTGGCTCCGGGTCTGGGGTACTGTGGAGCTGGAAGGAGCCTGGCTCCCGGGAGCTGCAGAGATGGCAGCGTGAGCTGTCTGACTTGGAGACATCTGTCTGTCATCATGAGAACTGGGCAGAGGAAGGGACCCCCGTGTGGAGGCCACCTTGGGCCCCTCCTCCCTGGGCAGAATTAAGCATCCTGGCTTCTGGCTTCCTCGGCACTTTTCCCGTCTCGTTAGGCAGTCTGGTCCCCGTTTCTGCGTTGCCGTTGGTGATGGCAGTAACAGCAGTCCATGTTTGTGGCGCATGCGCTGTGTGCAGAAAGTGTCAATTCGACATTCCTAGCCACAATGACTATCACGGAGTGTGGTGCTGGCTGCTCCTACTGCCCCCTGGAACCCCAGAAAGAGAGCCTGGCTCTGGCTTCCGCATCTGAACGTGGCCTTGCCCGCCCACATGTTGTGGGCGTGTCTTTGTTTCTGAGGGGCCAGGCTCGTGAGTGAATAAGTCTGAGAGAGAAGGAGCAAGGATGGAAAAATAACTGTGAGAAGAGAGAGAAAGCCAGGAAACTGTAGATGAGACCTAGGCACCAGCGCAGGAGCACTCGAGACGTGGCTGATCCGAGGCTTCTGGAAGCCAGGGAGAGAAGTCTCCTTGGGGTTTTCCCTGTAACTGTCCTGGTGCTGCCAGCTAGTCAAGAGCGCTGGCAGAGAGGAGCCCTCCCCCACACCACCGGGGGCAGAGAGGAGAGGTCTTTTATCAGGGTCGAGATTGGTCGCATTCTCCTGGGGCTGAGGGTGTGTCTGCGATGGGGGCCGTGAGGAGAGGCTGGCAGGTGGCCTCGTGGAAGAGCAGGAAGCGCATTGCGTGGTGGGCGTGCGAACCTCCTGTGACTCACCCCATCTTCGGCGCTGTGGTTTCCTTGCTCAGTACCAAGGAGAGGGGAGCAGTTTGCAGAACACATTCTGTGTGTGTGTGTGTGTGTGTGTGTGTGCGCGACTGTGTGCATGTCATGTGTGTGCGTGTGTGGGTTGTGGTGCCACATGGGGGCGGCAGGCCTATGCTGTATGCAGTAGGCAATTGTTAGTACTCCCTCTGATTCTGTTCAAGGTGACTGTCAAAAACCCACAGAAGCGTCTTCTAATGAAATGGAAAAGTGTGCAAACGCGGCCTCCCGCAGACAGAGGCCTTTTCTTTTCATCTGCTCATAATTGCTCCCTCGGTTCAGCTCTGTGATGCTAGAGGCTCCTTTCTTGTTTGGCCGTTAGTCATGCCTGTCCACCCTGAGACTCCCCTGGCCTGGCCCCGCCAGCCCCGGGACCTCGGAGGGAGGGCACCGCCCTTTTCATTCTTCTTCTTCTCTGTTTGTTCCCACGGGGGGTTTGAATGCAGGTGACTCCAGATGTTCTTGGAGTAGGTGTGTCTGAGGGAGAACAAAGCTCTCAGCAAGGAAGGATGGAGAGATGGCTCTGGAAGGACACGTGCCAGCTGACGTCAGCATGGCGCTGACCGTGGGCTTTCTGGAGCAGGACTCTGGTGCTGGGAACCGTTAGTCAGTTCACAGGCAGAGTGCAGGCTATGCTGTCACCCTGGCCATGGAGTTGGAAGGCGTCTGGTTGACTGCAAGTGTTTTTGTAAATTATAGATTTTTTCAAAACACATTTGAATTTCTCATCTCTCAGCTTTTTCAGAAGTAATTCTGGGTCAGCCAGTGCATTCGTGTCCTGGCACCTGTCATCAAGGCTTACAGATGTCGCTGGAGCTGAGAAGTCATTACCTTCCACCGAAGGAGATGCAGGCCAGCTTCTGGAGGGCGCCGCTCCTCTGCCAGCCGGGCTGGAAAATGGGGAGGAGGTTTGGAAGCCACAGTGGTGTTCCTAAAAGGGGAGTGCAGAGATTGCTAAGGCGGCCTCACTGCGGGAAATGTGGAAGTGCGGCTGCACTCCGGACCCCAGCTTCCTGCTCACACACACCTCGGGAGGCGGCGGGGATGGCTCAAGTACTTGGGTCCCTGCCGCCCACGGGAGAGACTTGGATCGTGTTCCAGGCTGCTGGCTTTGGCCTGGCCCAGTCCTGGCTGTTGTAAGCATCTGGGGAGTGAGGCAGCAGATGGGAGATCTCTGTCTGAATCTGTCTGCCTTTCAAATAAATGAAAAAACAAAAGAGTTGGAAGGGGAGGAGACGGACTCTTTGCTCTTGCCTCTGTAGGGAGGGAAGCCCTGCTGACTCAGTGGCACTGACCTTGGAGCATCACAGGTTTTTAAACGGTTCATCTTTCTGTCCTGATTTCCCTGTAGAGTTGTTTACTGGGACCCTGTATGCATCAGTGTTCAAGGTGTGGCCCCAGGACATTAAGCCTAGTGGATAAGCACACAAGAAGTGAATGAGATGGTCATACATGGTGGCTGAGCTGGGATCCAGCTCCTGTTGCTGCAGAAGTCACCCTGGGTGCCATGCCTTACTAGAGCCCCTGTGTTGTGGTCTCAGGTTCCAATGATCAGGAATTTGAACAGCGCAAGGTGGGCACATCAGGTTTTCGCTCCACAGCATTTGGGGCTTCCCTGGAAGGCCCCATGGCCAGTGGTTACTCCACAGCTGGGGGTGGGGGCAGGACTTGTAAACCTCTCTTACTGCATGGAACCAGGGTGGGATTGACTTGAAGACGAAGGCTCTCCTCTGGCGTAGCTTCATGCAACCTCTGTTGTCATCGGGAGGCCTGAGCTGCATGGCCATCAGGAACCCTGCCTCAAGCGTCCTCTGTCGTCACTGTGACACACTCTGCTGGTCACAGCCATCACACACCCACCTAGCTTGCACCTCTTGGTGAGAGGAATGATAAGATCACGTCACAGAAGAAAAAGGGGCGGGAGGTGGTGCGCCGCCTGCTGTCAGCTGGGAAGGTGCTGGGCGAGTGACGGGCTCGGGAGTGCCTGGGATGCAGGGGCTGGTTTAGGTTGGGTGCTCAGCAGGGCCTCTCTGAAAGCTGACGTTGAAGCTGAGTTCAGAACGGGAGGAGCAGTTTCAGAAAGATTGAAGAGAGCGTTCCAGGTGCTGAGAGGTGCTTGTACCCCAACAGAGCTGTTGTATGGTCTCCACCAGTGAGCAACAACGCAGTGGCCAGTCGGAGTGGACCTGACCATGCAACATGGGGGTCACCCTCAGGATGACATTCCTGGAAGAAGGAATGCCAAGGGCAGAATCCCAGGACGGGAAGAGCTTGGATTTCTGGACCACCAGATCTCACCTGATCACCCTGTTTGCTTCCTCCACTTACTGAGATTACCTCCTCGATGCTTTGTCTCCGGCACAGAGTTCAAGCTCCGTGACGGATGTCCTGGGCACCGTGAGCCTGGTGCAGGATGGAGTGCCGCCTATCCAGGTGTCTGAGAAAAGGCTGTTGGATGAATGATGCCTCTCCGAGTGGGCCTAGCCCCTAGCCACAGGGCTGCTGGGCTGACGGCTCCTCCCTGACGTTGGTGTCTGGAGCTGCAGTAATTGTCACAAGATTAAGTCATTCGAGAAAAGCCCAAGAATGTTGACAACCTTTTGGATGCTTGAAATTTGTCACCGGGTCAAGCTGGAACCCAGTAATGATGCTTCTTGTACGGGCCATCGGTCTTTTAAATGAAATCCCCGTTCCTTGGCTTGAAAAATGCTCAGAGAATTGGGAGGGAACTGGGCCCGAGGAGCCCTCCACAAATGGTTTCTGTAATTAATCCCCCAGGTCCGTCGGCAGTGACATCCCGCCTGTTGCTGATGTGCAGAAATAAAGACAGATGTGCCTGGGAGTGGCCTTGCGAAGGGATAAATCCTGCTTGTTTGTGGGGAAGCAGCACGCTAGGACTTCACTCTGCCTAGGGTTGTGCTCGATTTATGCGAACGTGCATGCCCGTGGGCGCTGATACCTGCAATTAGGTTAAAGGAAAGGTTGGGTGTGTCCAACGCAGCCTTGTGCCTTGCACCAAACTCTGTGGAATCTTCTGGTCATCTGTTGATGGCCTCTGTTTCCCCAGAGGGGCCCTTTCGTTCAGAATGGGATTTTTTTTTTTTATTTTTAAATTTTTGACAGGCAGAGTTCAACAGTGAGAGAGAGAGAGAGAGAGAGAGAGAGAGAGAGAGAGAGAGACAGAGGGAGAGTTATAGACAGTGAGAGAGAGACAAAGAGAAAGGTCTTCCTTCCTTTGGTTCACTCCCCTAATGGCTGCTACGGCCGGTGCTGTGCCGATCCGAAGCTAGGAGCCAGGTGCTTCTTCCTGGTCTCCCATGCAGCTGCAGGGACCCAAGTACTTGGGCCATCCTCTGCTGCCCTCCCAGGCCACAGCAGAGAGCTGGACTGGAAGAGGAGCAACCGGGACTAGTACCTGGTGCCCCAACCGGGACTAGAACCTGGGGTGCTGGTGCTGCAGGTAGAGGATTAACCAAGTGAGCCACGGCGCTGGCCCAGAATAGGATTTCTTATGACTACAGGAATTATGTTTTGCTGTTGGGTGAGCCCATGGATGCCTCTGGCTTAGGGGAGGCATTGCTGACCCCACTGCGGAAGTTGTGTACACCAGACCAGAGCTCGACAGCGAGATCTGCACCCATGCCGGCCTAGGGGTCCCTGTGAGTCAGTCTCTGTGGTGCAGCAGCACGGCTCAGCTCAGTCCCAGTGTGTCCCGGGCCGTGCACCACTCTGCCCTGCCTTACTCTTGTTGATTGGCTTGTTTCTCTTAGATGGTCTCAGATTGGCTTGTTTGTTTTGAAGTTCGTTTCCAAGTTTAAGCACGTCCTGAGGTGTGAGTCTGTCTTGTTCTTCTTTGTTTATTGTGCCAGTTAAATTTCTTTATCACCCATACTAAGATAAATACCTGTGTTAAGAATCACTTCTTGAAAGTCAGAGTTACACAGAGAGAGGAGAGAGAGAGAGAGAGAGAAAGAGAGAGAGAAAGGTCTTCCATCAGCTAGTTTATTCCACAATTGGCCACAATGGCTGGAGCAGCGCCCATCTGAAGCCAGGAGCCAGGAGCTTCTTCTGGGTCTCCTACATGGGTGCAGGGGCCCAAGGACCTGGGCCATCTTCTACTGCTTTCCCAGGCCATAGCAGAGAGCTGGATCAGAAGTGGAGCAGCTGTGTCTCTAACTGGTGCCCATGTGGGTTGCTGGTGCTTCAGGCCAGGGTGTTAACCTGCTGTGCCACAGTGCTGGCTCCAGTCAATGGGTTTTTATGGGAGGAAGAACATTCCGTGAGAGTGTAGTGATTTCAGATATCTGGAATATTGGGGAGACTTCTCAAACTGGAAGAGAGCCGGAAAGGGGGCTCTGGTGCTCTTGGCCGCCAGCACTTGCTCCTGTGATCTATGGCCCAGAGTTTCCCGTCGCTCGCGGGCTGTGGCCTGTCTGGAGCAGGGGAAGTGGGCACAGGAGCCGTCGCTCGCGGGCTGTGGCCTGTCTGGAGCAGGGGAAGTGGGCGCAGGAGCCGTCGCTCGCGGGCTGTGGCCTGTCTGGAGCAGGGGAAGTGGGCGCAGGAGCCGTCGCTCGTGGGCTGTGGCCTGTCTGGAGCAGGGGAGGTAGGAGTGCTGCTGCTGGTGTTCCCGCATGCAAGCAGGCATGCAGAGCAGGGCTGACCAGGCCGTGCCCCCTTCGAATGAAGCAGGGCTCACGCTTTGCCACAGTCGCCTCCGCCCACTCCCATCTGCCCTGTGCCGAGGCTGCCAGTTACGCTCATCCTTGCATTCTGGCTTTTCTTAACGCTCGACAAGTATTTGTTCCCCAGCCGCTGCCAAAAGTGAGAAGTGTTTCCAGAGGGCTGTGTTTCGAGAACAATGGGGAAGAACAGCTTTGCACAAGCACAGCTCAGTGCCTTGTGTTTAATATTCAAGTGGAGTGTGTTGGCCGCCTCTGTGCGCTCACTGTCGCTGTCTGCTCCCTACAGGCATTTGACTCTCTGACCCCTGGAACTGGCTAGGATGTGGGGAGGGGGTGCCGTGGCACAGCGTCCATGGAGGGGGCACCTGCTGAGCCTGGCACTCCCAGATGCACTGTCCTGGCCTCCTGGGCCTCTTCAGAGTGGAGAGATCGGAGTCTGTTTCATCCTAATGAATGAGTTGAATAGCTCCCAGCAGGGGAAGCTTTTACCCAGCAGTTTTCCACTCAGAACGGCGCGTTCCTTCTCTCCCCCACTGAACAACTGAGGTTTCTCTTGTGTGTTGCCCTGTGGTTTTGGGGGAGGTGGTTTGGCATCTTTGGGGACCCTGGTCTCCCCAGTTTGAGGTCTCATTTCCTCACACAACACGTCTGCACCCTCCACTTCACCCAGAGTGAGACATGCACATGGTAAAACTTCCAACTGCACAGGAGGCCATAGACTCAAAATCACAGTTCAGGTGCTATGGCCAGGCCCAGACGCAGATCCGCAGTGCTAAGGGCATCTGGTTCTGGGGAGATTTTTCCATTTTGGTATGGCTGAGGTTGAAGGTAAGGCTTGGGTTGGGATTGGGCCTTCTCTGTCCTAGGGTTGTAAACTATGTACCCCAAGTTTTCTGCTTTTAAAGTGTTTGATATTTTGGGATTTTAGCATTGGGGTGAACAAGGGCTCCCTATCCAGACCCTAGGAGTGCAACCGTGGTGTCAGCCTGAGTTACCGGACAGCCCGCCTTCTTGGAGGGTTTGCACTTGGAAGTGAGGGTGTCGCCCGGCCCTCTGGAGTGGGCTGTGCGGTGGGTCCTGCGGTGATACGCAGGGCACTCGGGTGACCTCAGCACACACACACAGGGGCAGCAGGCCAGGCTGGGGATGCAGAAGGCCCTGTAGTGTTCTTCGTGTTCATGAGGAAGTGGGCTTTCTTCCCACCTTTGGGAGCAGGGCTTGCTGCGGTACATGGAGACTCCAAAGTGCAGTGACTCCCACAAGACAGACGCTGTTGCCTTTGTGTCAGGTCGTCCCTGTGTGGTCCATTCTCTGATCTTCATGGTCGTCCCAGGACCCCAGGGCTTTCCCTTGCTACCGTCACCCCAGCTTGCATTCCTGGCTGGAAGGGAAAGGAAGGGGCATTTTCCTCCAAAGGGTGCCATGGCCTGGATGTGGTTTGTCTCCCAGTGTGGTGGCAGAGAAGGGGTGTAGCCATTGAGAGGTGGGGCTTGGCAGGAGGTCCTCGGGTCCCTGTGGACGCTGTCCTTGGTGGGGGGTGACGTCACTCTTGTAGGATGCTGTCCTCGGTGTGGGGGGTGACGTCACTCTTGTAGGATGCTGTCCTCGGTGTGGGGGGTGACGTCACTCTTGTAGGATGCTGTCCTTGGTGTGGGGGGTGACGTCACTCTTGTAGGATGCTGTCCTTGGTGTGGGGGGTGACGTCACTCTTGTAGGATGCTGGCAAGCTCTCGTAGGAGGGCCGTCACAGAAGAGCAAGCCTGGCTTCCCCTGGCCTCTTGCTTTCTGGCGTCCCCTCTCACCAGGGGTCTCCCTCTTGGAAGCTTACACACCATGATGCAACACAGCCAGAGGCCAGACATGTCCCAGCCTACAAATCCGTGAACCGGTCAAACGCCTGTTCTTGATACAGCACCCGGCTGTGGGTATTTCATTATAGCAATGGAAAATGGACCAGGACAAAGGGTGTGCCCAGGACTTGCACATCTCCCTTGGGCTGCTGTCCCCGGGCCTGGAGGGGAGTCGCATAGGGCCCATTGGCTGCGGCCGTCCGCAGCCCTGTGTAGTGCTCTGGCGTGCAGGGTGGTGCTGCCCAGGGAAAGAAGGGCAGAAGGAGGCTGGGGTCCCTGCTCTTCTCTGTGCCTCCTCCTGGTGGGCTCAGGGCTTGGTGACCTTGCAGGTAGGGTCACCTGAGCATGACCGACTTGTACTTGTGTGTGGAGGAGATTTGGGGGTGGGGTGGGGACTGTGGCTCTGGAGACCGTGAGTGTGGCAGGAGGCTCTAAGTAGTGACTACTGCTTCATGCCCCGCAGGAAACACAGGCTCAGAGTGAACAGATTTCTTGACTTTTCAAAAACAGCCAGCAATCTGGATCTTTTTTGAGAAGTTATTTGTTTTTGGTCATGGCTTTGTTTGTGCGGTGCTGTGTGGACTAATCGGAACAGGTGTGCACATCACATCTGGCCTTGGTTCTCCAGCTGGTCCTCTCTGCCCTGAAGATGACTATGCCATGTGCAGTGGGCAGAGCTCAGGGGCCAGTCCGCTTCATCAACAGGGAACTTGGGACTCAACTCTTTCCTCTCAGTCTTGGCGGTATGGGGTCCCCTTCTCTGGAGGGCACTTGGCGTTATCTGTGAGAATTAACAATGCACATATTCTGTGAGCTGTTGATGTCACTTCTGAGAACTTATTGTTCAGAGATGGTGCCTGTGCCACTTAACCTGAGTGTGGGGTTATTCATTGCAACCCTGCAGTAGCAAAAGGCTAGAAGCAACCTGGTGTGTCCAGAAAGATGGGACTGATTAAGTACGTTCTGATGCCTTCATACGGTGAAATGATAGTCATAAAAGAATGAAGGCACGTGCATTGTGTGTGACCATCCTGCACGATATTGCTAAGTGGAAGATGGAGTGAGGTATAGGAATATATACCATGGAAATGCATATTATGGAAAAACTATGCATAGATTTACAATTTTTTGCACCAAAATAAATTTATTTTAATTCAATTTTCCATGGGCTTTTGGAAGTACCTTCGTAGCGTGTGTGTGCATGTGAGAACGTCTGTGTATGTAGAAAGCTCATAAGAAACTGGCAATATTGATCGCCTAGAAGGAGCCGAGTGGCTGAAAGGTTTTAGTCCAGAATCTTGCTTCTTTTGGAATTTGAGATGTGTTAATGTTTTGCCGATTCAAAACGTGGATAAAGTCGAGAAGGACGTATGGGACTCCGAGAGGGCGAGGGTTTCCCAGGCGTCACAGGAAGTTGGGAGCGAGGATCGGCCTTCCGTCCGGCACCTCCATGCACTGTGTGTTTCGTTTCCCCGTACTTGCCCTGGCTGGGGGCTTTTGCTCTCTGAGGTTTCTAGAAGAACCCCTCCTGGTCCGTCAGCAAGCTGGAGTGTGTTTTGCCGGCTGAGCTTCAGCGGGCATCCTTGCTGGAGCTGCGTTTCCCCTGCCCTAGGCCGGCCCTCAGGCCGGACCCTCTTCTGCAGGGTCCCGGGTCCCAGATGCACATGGCGGCTTTGCAGTTCCCTGGGGCCTGCTTCGTCATCTGCGTGTCTGCAACCTTGGTGCCGGACTCGGGGCCGGGTGCTGCTCCCCGTGTTGCTGGAACCCCAGGAACCTGGAGGGGCTCCTTGCCACTCCACCTTCCTCCAGGGGCACCTGGGAAAAGAACGATTTCCGAAGCAGGGTGACAGATGCAGGGCCTTGGTAGAGTGAGGGAAGCAGCCTTGCGGGTTCCCCGGCAGAGAAGCCATTAAATGATGTTTTTCTTGAAGATTAGAGAGAGGCTGGGAGCTGCATGGGGCCTGGAGCTCGGCAATTAGCTCCTCACCTGTGTCCCAAGGACCTGCAGCCCCCGTGCTTGTCAGGGGAGCCCGGGGCAGGATGGACTCTGTCTACCCAAGACAAATTAGAGCCTCTACTTGTTTCAACCAAACGAGAAGTCCAGGCGTCCAGGGATTGTCTGTCACCTCATATCGCCCTTGTGCAGTAGGAAGCCACACTGAGCACGTCAGGTTTCTTGCGTTGTGTGTCTTGGCTGCGATATGGACTTGATGAGTTTCTTTGTCGTCTTTGGTGTGAAGTGGCTTAGGCTGCAGGTGCGTGAGATCCTCTGTGGCAATTGTTAGAGCAGCACGCAGAAGAGCGTTCGTCTCTCAGATGACAGGAAGTCAGCTCCCAGAGCTGGCACAGCCTCTCCACTTGGCAGAACCCCGGAGGTTTCCTTTCCTAAGCGCTGGGTCTCTCTTCATGGCCCAAGCTCGAGCCCCAGCTGTGCCTCCCACGTTGCAGACAGCAGTGAGAGGGAGAGCCAGGGGCAGGAGGCACGGGCTTCTGCTCACGAGGAAGTCTCTCCTAAGTTGCAGGCAGCTCCCTGACGCCCTGTTTTCCAGCGCTTGCTGTGTGTGTGTCCTTGGCCCCACCCTAGACGGACCCTGATGGAGGGTGCAGGCCACATACTTGGGGAGTGGAGTGAGAAGAGGGGAGCAGGCAGCTGGGAAGAGGAAGCACGGAGGAGGGAAAGAGCTGCCCGAGGCTGGAGGGCCGAGCTGGTTACAGTGGTGGGCGCCTGGCGTGCGGTCCTGGGGCAGTGGCTTCTGGGGGCAAAGCGTGGTATGCCTGGGGTCCTTCACCCAACACCGAGGAGGGGTGCATGTGCTCGCAGGCTGCTGCGCTCCCCAGTCAGGGGCTGCTCCCGGATGTTAGTCCCCTTGCTCTGTGGTTTCCTGTCTGGGCAGAATGGTGGAGTGGGCTCCTATAGAGGCTGCATGGGCTCGGAGCCAAGGGTGGAGCGTGGGTGCTCTCAGTGCCTCGTGGGCCTCACGGTGCTGCAACAACAGCCAGAGCAGAGATGGGCATCATGCTTAGCTGCAAGGGAACCTGGGAAATGTAGTTTCTATTCACCGAGTCCATGAGCCCCACAGGGAACTCTCTTGTTATTGGAAGGGTGTTGGAGAGCAAATGGCAGGATCTGGCATGCTGTAATCTTTCTTTGTCCAAATAGTAGGTATTTGTCACTGTCAGTGATCCGGGCCTCAGCTGAGAATAACAATCCCTTGAGTGACAGGCCTGGCCGGCAGCACAGGCTCCCAGGATGGCCTCCAAGAGCCTGCTGAGACCGGTTTCCTCTCTCTGCGGCCACAGTTCCAGCAGACAGGGAGACCTGTCTTCCTAGTGCCCATTCGGGGAAGGAGAAGGAGGTGGCAGAGTCGTTCCATGACTAGCCACGACAGAGCCTGCTCAGACAGACTTTCACAAGGCTGACAGAATCACAGCCATCACGTCGTGCACCCTTGAAGATGTACGGTCAAAATGAAATCCAATGCAGATACCGCTTCTTCCTCCTCAAACCATCGCTGACCCTGAGGCCTGGTCCCTGCACCTGCAGCCGTGCTCCGTACCGGGTCTCCGTCCTTCCGAGCTCTCTGTGTGTCTTGCTTGCTCTGGTCTGGATGGCGCTTCCCTCAGCATGGCCTGGCTATGTGGGGCTGCCTCTCAGTCTCATGATGCCACTGGCCTCAGGTCCCCTGAGGGCACATACTTTACCCTCATCACGTGTTTGGTGGTCTTTCCACTCACCCCGACTGGTGCTGTGTGGTGAAGGGACAGAGAAGTGCCCACCTGGCTCATTGCTGGATTTCCAGGGCTGACACGCAGAAGGTGCATGGAAGGATGGATGGATGGCCCATCTCTCTGGTTCTGGGGGGCTGCCCCCACAGCTGGGGTGCAGCGCAGAGCTCAGGCCTCGCGGCTGGCGGACCTGAACGACTGGCTTCACTGTAGAGTCTTCCCTGCTGCCCCTGCGGGCTCCACACGGGGACCAGCACCAGGAGTGAGCCCAGTGCAGGAATCACTGTCTAAGCCGGGGCGGGACCAACCCACCAGATCACTGGGTCCACAGCCAGAACTTGAGTTCAGTAATTCACCACAGCTGAATTTTTGAGTTGATAATTTTGTGTGGCCTGGGGTGAGGTCATAAATCTCCAATGGCACAAGCAAGGCTTCCTTGCCCTGGAGAGGTTAGCCCCGCCCAAAGTGGAGTGCTGCCCCTGGCTGGACCTCAGATGTTGCAGGCCAGTGCACCGTGGCACTGGTGGCCCTTTCAGTTCTTGCTGCTACAATTCCAGCTAAAACCATTCACCACCCTCAGTTCTTTCCCCCAGAAGGTGAGGGAAACTCAGCACACACAAATCGTCCTCCTGAAAATTCATACTCGGAAAGCCTTCTTGCCCCCAACTCTGGTTTTCAGAGAGACACTGAAAATTTAGAGCATACAGAAAAATATAGAGAATAAAAATAAAAACCATCCAGCAAGAGCCAATTTTGTACCAGTATGGTAACATACTTGCAGACTTGCACACACAGCGCTGAGGTGATCTGAACTGGAAGCTTTGTCTTGCTCTTCTTTTTTTCATCTTACCTGAGATATTCCTTTCTTTAAATGTCCTTACAGAATGATTTATGAAGGCTGAATCGTATCTCACTACAAGAGCATACTTTATTTCATTTGTTTATTTTAAAAATGTATGAGGGGTTGGCACCATGATGTAGTAGGCTAAGCTTCTGTTGCGGCCATTTGGGGAGTGACCAATGAATGGAAGACCTTTCTTTCTGTTTCTCCCTCTCTCTGTAGCTCTGCCTCTCAAATAAATAAAATCTTTAAAGAATTTTATGAGAGAGACTGGGATTGACCCCATCTACTGGTTCACTCCCCAAATGTGACAGCTGAGGCTGGGCCACGGCTGGGAGCCAGGAACTCAATCCAGGTTTCCCACATGTGTGTCAGAGAGCCAAGGCCTTCGCCTGCTGCCTCCCAAGATTAGCGGGAAGCTGGAATCAGGAGCTGAAGCCAGGAATGACCCCAGGCATTGTGATGTGTGACACCGGGTCCTAATTGGCTTCTTAACTGCTGGGCTGATCACCCACTTTGCGCATTCTTTAACCACCCCTACTCTCTTTTTTATTTTTTTAAAAGATTTTATTTATTTATCTGAGAGGTAGAGTTACAGTGAGAGAGAGAGACAGAAAGGTCTTCCTTCCATTGGTTCACTCCCCAAATGGCTGCAATGGCCAGAGCTGTGCCGATCCGAAGCCAGGAGCTTCTTCCAGGTCTCTCATGCAGGTGCAGGGGCCCAAGGACTTGGGCCATCTTCTACTACTATCCCAGGCCATAGCAGAGAGCAGGATTGGAAGAGGAGCAACCAGGACTAGAACCAGTGCCCATATGGGATGCCGGCGCTTCAGGCAGAGGAAAATACTGCGCCATGGCACCGGCCCCAACCACCCCTGCTTTCTAACAGATCAGGTTGTTGCTGTTGTCTTAGTGCTGTGAGTTTATTGCAGTAGACTTTCTTGTACCTCTATTTTTATGAATTCTTAATATAATTCCTGGGTTAAGAATATGAATGTTTTCCAGTGTTTTGATTCATGTTGCCAACTTAACTTTAAAAAAAGATCATCTGTTGACATTCCCACCAATAATACTTGAAGTTTTTTGTTGCTTTGCACCTTAGCAATAGTGATTATTATAATTTTAAAAAGTCAAGTTGATGGTCTCCAATTACCTTCTCGAATTTCGTGGCTGGATGGGCTGTTCCGTAGCTCTGATTGGTTTGTGAATCAGGCAGCTCCACTCTTTAGTAGAGAGCTTTAGTGTCACCTGTTTCCTAAAAGGATGTGTAGCAGCTCACAGGAAAGATTTTAAAAAGACAGCATGGTTTTTAAAAACAGCTGTGCTCACTTGACATTTTGCTAGGATATTTCCATGTATTCATAGTATGTACATATTGATGTTATGGTTGATTTCTGAGTTCTTTGTAGATGTTCACTGCCACATGTATTTCTGCTGAGGACACTCTTGTATAAGTTACATTGGTTTATTTTCTTAGGGTATAATGTGCAATTCATTTTTTTTTTTTTAGATTTTATTTTATTATTTGAGAGGCAGATTTACAGAGAGAGAGAGAGAGAGAGAATGAATGAATGAATGAATGAATGAATATCTTCTATCTGGTTCCCTCCCTAAATGGCTGTAATGGCCTGGGCCGGGCCAGGCTGAAGCCAGGAGCCTGGAGCTTCCTTTGGGTCTCCCACATGGGTGCAGGGGCCCAAACAGTTGGGCCATCCTCTGCTGCTTTCCTAGGCACATCAACAAGGAGCTGGATTGTAAGTGGAGTATCCAGGACTTGAACCAGTACCCATATAGGATGTTAGTGCTACAGGTGGCACTATGTCACAATGCCGGCCCCATATAGAATACCCAATTCTAACGGCTGTGTTTGTGTTAGTTTTCAACCCTGGTCCTCATTTCTTCGACACCTTTTCCATGGGGAAGTGGGTCTGTGTCCTGAGTCAGGATAGCCTTGGCCAGCAGAGAACACTGGAAGTGATGCCACATAACCGCTTCTTTTAAAAATTCTTATTTATTTATTTCATTTTGTTTGGGGGGGAGAGAGAGAATGAGAATGAATGAGAATGGGCCGGCGCCGTGGCTCAACAGGCTAATCCTCCGCCTTGCGGCGCCGGCACACCAGGTTCTAGTCCCGGTTGGGGCGCCGGATTCTGTCCCGGTTGCCCCTCTTCCAGGCCAGCCCTCTGCTGTGGCCCAGGAGTGCAGTGGAGGATGGCCCAAGTGCTTGGGCCCTGCACCCCATGGGAGACCAGGAAAAAGCACCTGGCACCTGGCTCCTGCCATCGGATGAGCGCGGTGTGCCGGCCGCAGTGCGCCGACCGCGGCAGCCATTGGAGGGTGAACCAATGGCAAAGGAAGACCTTTCTCTCTGTCTTTCTCTCTCTCACTGTCCACTCTGCCTGTCAAAAAAAAAAAAAAAAAGAGAATGAATGAGAATGAACCTCCCATCTATTGGTGCACTCCCCCCAATGCCTGCAAAAGCCAGGGCTGAGCCAGGCCAAAGCCAGGAGCTTGGAACTCCATTTGGGTCTCTAGCAGGAAGCTGGATCAGAAACAGGAGCCAGGTCTTGAACCAGGCACTCTGACTTGGGGTGACTTAACTGCTGTGCCAAGTGCCCAGGCCTCCGTGTGGCTTCTGAGGCTGGGTCACAAAGTCACGTGGCTTTGGCCTTTTCTGCCGGAGCACTGCCTGCCAGGTGAGGAGCAGAGCTCCAGGAGGCCACCACGCTGAAGGGCCACGTGTGCCGGCCCAGCTGAGAGTCCCAGAGAGCCCAGCCCTCCAGCCACCCACCCCGTGAAGAAGCTGTGTTAGGAGTGGACTCTCCAGCCCCTGCTATCCCAGATCCCCATGCTAATTCCTGATGCCCAGATCCCATGAACATAAGGAAGCGGTTACTGCCCCTGCCCCCAAGTTTGCAGTAGTTCTGTCGCCATGGTAGCTCCAACGTGGTCAGAGAGTACGGTCTCAGGGCCGTTGCAACAAGACTGTAGATGGCTCAGCAGAATGAATGCTTTTCTTGTACTTATTCAAGACTAAGCTTGCTTGCGGATGGTGCCAGGAGTTTCGAGTCCTTATGCCTGACAGCTGAACTCTGTTGTGGCCAGTGGTGACAGTCTCTGGGGTTAGAAGTCTGAGATCCTTGCTTATTTTCCGCCTGGCTTTCCTATTTGGGTGCTGAGCCTGGTGTTTGAAGCCTGATTGGATGGTCCAGACTGTTCTCCCCTGTGCATTTAAGGTGAGTGAAATCTCATTTCCGGGGATGGCCAAAGGACTTCATGCTGACTGCCCAGTATGATGATGGTACTGGCATTCCTGGGAGGAATTCTGTGATTGATTGGCGATGTCTGCTGTGGCTGTTGGGAGGTGGAAGGTTTTGTGTTCAGAGTTTGCATCCCTGACCCCTGGAGTTTGCAACCATTTGTAATTCATCAGGTTTGAGTGAAAAAAGTTGACAAAATTGACCGAAGCGTAGTAGGAAGAGTCTTGTCTGGAGGGTGAGCTCAACTGGAGTCCTCGCTTTCTGCTCTCTGCAGCCTTCTGCATTTCCCTCTGGCATCTTCAGACTCCACCAGCCACGGGCAAGAATGTTCAGAAAAAAACCCTGCCTCTGCCTTGAACATGGATGGGATTTCTGTTTCTCGTCGTGGATCCCTGACATGGCAGCCTAACAGCTTCTCCTGCACATTGTATCAGGTTTTGTGCGTGACCTAAGGACGACCGAGAGCATATGGGGATGTGTGTGGGTCATATGGAAATTCTCGGACGTTTTATACGAGGAACATGGGCGCCTGTGGATTTTGATACTGGAGGGGGTTCATTCCCTGTGGGTGCTGAGAGATGACTGCTTTGTCAACAGTTTCAACTGTAGACCCCTGGCCACAGCTGCCGAGGGAGAAGTAGAAAAGAAAAGAGGCTACAATGAAGAGGCTATATTTCCCAGATTAAATTACCTTCAAGATTGTTTGAGGTGACATCTGAACGTTCCTCAATGATTTTAAAAGAAATTCATTTGAAAGGCAGAGAGACACAGAGAGACTGGCAGCGAGATATTTTCCATTTGCTGGTTCACTCTCCAAATGCCCACAGCAGCTAGGCCTGGGCCAGGCTGGAAAAGCCAGCCTGGAACTCCAACCAGGTCACCCACATGAGTGGTAGGACCCAAATATTTGAGCCATCACGACTGCCTTCCAAGGTATGCATTAACAGGGAGCTGGACTCAGACGAGGGGCTGGGATCTGGACCCAGGCACTCCTATCTGGGATGCAGTGTCCTGAGCCGTGTGTTAGCCATGGCATCAGATGCCACCTCCCATGACGCTTAAAACTGTATTATGTATTTTAAAAACTGACTTCTTGTTTTTCCTTAAATGCGTTTATTTTAAAAGCAGACTCTTACTGCCATAAATAGAAAGCCAGTATCACTTGCCATAAATAGCCAGCAACCTTCACAGTGAAGACAATGAAAACAAAACAATGCTCTTCAATGCCAGTGAGACACTGTCGCTTGCCAAAGGCGTTCAGACAGAGACCTGCTGTCATTTGGTTAACAAGGGCCATTAACCAAATGTTAGACTCGCAGCAGAAACGGAGGCTCTTCTCATTAGGAGCAGGATTGCGGGAGCATTAAGAAGGGAGTGGCTTTCTCATCCCGGGACTTGATGTTCCCGAACACCCATTTGTGAATGGTTTCCACGTACAGGGGTGCCTGGGCTGAGGCTGGGGAGGGGGAGGGCTTTGGATGCAGAGCGGAAGACACTGTGGTTGGCAGGAAACTCCCGGGCTGCTCTGGGGGCGCTGCAGGGGGACACAGGAGCTGTTTCTGCAGCGAACATGGCTGAACAGGGTGTGCTGGCCTTGCTGGGCAGGATGTTCCCACTGCAGCTAGCCCCCTCCTCTTCGGTGACTGGTGGTGGAGGGCGAGGTAGGGGTGGGTGTGGTGACCCAGCGGGCCTGGGCCTGTCCCTCTTCGGGTGCCATCGGGGTATCCGTGGCTCAGGGGACCCCTGTGCTGCTTGAGTTCCCATGGGCTCCTGCAATGGAAAAACATCATATTGGGTTGGCACTGCACCCGAGCGGCATGTGGCACGGGCGTGTGCCATTGGATTATTTTTATTTATGATGGCTGATTCACAATCGTCTCCATGGCGATGTGGAGCTGGAGGCGGAGGGGAGGAGGGAGTTGCAGCGTTATTAAATGACCCAATGAAGGAAAAAAGCCCTCTGACACATTAAGGATTAATTTAGCATCGTGGCCTCGCCTGGCGGGTCATTACCCGGCTTGTCCCAGATGCTGGCCCTTCCGCTTCCAGAGTGTCCACTCTACACTCACATGCAGCCAGATGCTGAGGGTCAGCAGGGCCGCTGCCGCCTGCTGGGAGAGACTCTGCCGTGGAATATTTGCCCAGCTGTCCAGGAGGCTCTTTCGTGCTCTTAGTTGTCTGTTTTTGCTGACTTGAGCAGATACAAAATCATCAGTTACATGTAGGGAATGCAGCCACACAATGAACACTCAGCAGCTGCCCCTTAGCTTAAGAAGAATTCACTGGGGCTGGCGCTGTGGTGTAGCAGGTGAAGCCACCATCAACAGTGCTGGCTCCCATATGGGCACCGGTTCAAATCCTGGCTGCTCCACTTCTGATTCAGTGCTGGTGTGCCTGGGAAAGCAGCAGAAGATGGCCCAAGTGCTTAGGCCTCTGTACCCATGTGGGAGACCTGGAAGTAGCTTCTGGCTTCTGGCTTTGGCCTGACCCAGCCCCTGCGATGCAGCCATTTGGGAAGTGAACCACCAGATGGAAGCGCTCGCTCACTCGTTCGCTCTCGTCCTCTCTCTCTAACTCTGCCTTTCAAGTAAATAGAAACCAATTCTTTTTTTTTTTTTTTTTTTGATTCACCCTCATTTTGTTCCCGGAGGCTGAGTGGGTGAGGTACCCTTGAGGCGCTGCCTGCATTTCCCCTGCTGTCCTCATGGCCTCTGCACTAGCACCCTGCCCTCGGGTGTGTGTTCCGGTTCAGGTGATACGTCTGTGTCTGCTCTACTTTTCAACGCCTTCTGTGCCTTCCCCCATCTCATCTCCCGTTCCCTGAGACAGAACCAGTCTCCTGGGTGTCGTCTGGTGTTTGCACCCTAAATAATACGTTATTCTACTTTGTATCTTCAGGAGCTGTGCATAAGCAACCTTGTACTCTGGGTCTTCCTCTTCCTCTTTTAAATTTATTTTATGTATTTGAAAGGCAGAGAGAGAGAGAGAGAGAGAGAGAATGAGAATGAGAATGAATGAATATCTTCCATTTGTTGGTTCATTCCCCAGATGGCTGTTGGGACTGGGCCAGGCTGAAGCCAGGAGCCAGGAGCTTCATCAAGGTCTTCCACAAGGGTGCAGGGGCCCATACACTTGGACCATGTTCTGCTGATTTCCCAGGTGCATTAGCAGGGAGCTGGTTCAGAAGTGGAGCAGCTGGAACTCAAACCGGTGCCCATATAGGGTGCCGGCGTTGCAGGCGGCAGTTTAACCTGCTGTGCCACAACGCTGGTCCCTCTGGGTGCTCTGTAGTGTCTGCTCGTTCTCTGAATGTTGTGTTTGGGCAGCTCACCGGAGTTGTGCGTGGTGGGGTTCCACCAACTTCTACAGCTGGGTTAGATTCTGCAGCAGGAATGCCCCACCGTGTACCACGTCACTGTGGACGGGCACTTGAGCCCTTGGCTGTGTTTGCTCTGATGAACAAGACAGCTGTGATGTGTGTGTGACTTCTCCAGGTCCCGTGTCTAGCTGGAGTTGCTGGGTCTCGTGTCCCTGCATTGCCAGCTTTGCTGGATGGCCAAGGCCTTCCCGAGTGGTTGTGCAGGTTCATGCCTCAAAACCAGAGACTCCGAGGCATTCTCTCCACATCCTGGTCCACAAGTGCTGCCAGACGGTTCTGTTTCTAACTGTCAGCTGGGTATGAACCAGGATCTTGCTGTCTGTTGGGCCCTCTGGGGCTGCCTGAGACCATCACCAGCTGCCCAGGCTTGGACTGGGTATTTGGAAGTCAGCAAGTACGGAGGCTGTGTTCTCCAGGAGTAAGCGCGCAGTGGTAGAGCTGTATTGTGAGCTCCGGCTACTTACTTCTTTGTCTATTTTATGTGGTTGAGAACTTGGGGGGAAGGGGAGGTGCTACTAACTCAATAACTGCAGCAGCTCAGGTCTGGCTCTCTGTCTTCAGTGTTTGTGTGCCTCTGACTCCCCTGCCCACTTCACTGGCATGGAGCTCTTGCCACAGTGTTCTGCTTCTTCCCCCGCTTATACCTTACTCCGGACTCGGAATTGCTGGGGCTGGTTTGTGGATTTGGCCTTTTTCCCATGTACTCGTCCTCTTAGCCTTCATGGGGGGTGGGGTGGGGAGTCTTCTGTGTCTTTCGTTGCGCCCCTGCGTCTCCCTGTGCAGAGTTTTGCCTAGGGTCATTCTTTCGGGCAGTCTGCCCATTGTGTGCCCTGCATGCTGGCGATGCCTGAGAAAGGTCAGGGCAGAGTCCCTTGCCCTCAGGAGAATGCAACAGGGAGAGTGATGTGACTTTGACAGGAGGACTAGCCTGGTGACTAGGGCCAGGTTTCCCAGAAGAAAGGTAAGTCTGAAGCAGGTTTTTTTTTTCCTCTTTTAAAGAAAGCTATTATTTAATAAATATAAGTTTCATAGGTACAGCTTTAGGAATATAGTGGTTCTTCCCCCCATACCCGCCCTCCTACCCCCGCTCCCATCCCACCTTCTACTCCCTCTCCCATCCCATTCTTCATTAAGATTCATTTTTAATTATTTTTGTATACAGAAGATCAGCTCTATAATAAGTAAAGAATTGAACAGTTTGCATCTGCACAGGCACACTAAGTATAAAGTTCTGTTTGAAGACTGGTTTTACCATTAATTCTCATAGTACAACACATTAAGGACAGAGGTCCTACATGGGGAGCAAGTACACAGTGACTCCTGTTGTTGATTTACCAATTGACACGCTTATTTATGATGTCCGTGATCACTCGAGGCTCTTGTCATGAGCTACCAAGGCTATGGAAGCCTTTTGAAGCCACAGACTCCATCAGTAAGTAGACAGAGCCATAGAAGTGGAAGTTCTCTCCTCTCTTCAGAGAAATATATCTCCTTCTTTGATGGCCCCTTCTTTCCACTGGGGTCTCACTCCCAGAGATCCTTCATGTAGGTCATTTTTTGTCTTGTCTTTCCATGCCTGAAATGCTCTCCTGGGCTTTTCAGCCAAACCAGAAGGCCTTCAGGGCTGATTCTGAGGTCAGAGTTGAAGCAGGTTTTGAGGAGTGAGTAGGAGTTGAACAGATTGTAATTGATCACATCCCACTTTCCTGGTTTTGGAGATCGATGTAGTTCAGTAATTAGCAGGGTGAAGAAAGTTGTAAATAAATACCTAAGAATATTGACAGATGCCCTCTCACAATCTGTGAGGGCTTGATTCTGGCTGGGAATGCATGGGGAGTGACTTCTGTGCCCTCATTCTTTTATTTGAACATACAGCTTGCTACGGTTGGGTCTTTGAGTAAAGAAACATAAAACCGACCCCATTGTTGGATTCTCAATGGCCTTGGCTTCTGTTGTGACCTCGATGGGGTCAGACGATTCCAGCTGGTGACAGCTGTCACCGCTGAGGTACATTATCCAAGCACTGTTCTGCTGTGAGCTCAGGCTGCCAGTCTGTTCACAGTGGTCAGAATCGCTCCGAGTCATTTTGGGCATTTGGCTAATTAGAGCTAAGCCATCAGGTGAAATGAACTATCCCTCCCAGACCCCATGCTAATGACCGTTGTTAGATGGGTCTGCTGATGAGGTGGCCCTGGGCGGGGCTTGCTTCTTGTCTGCTCAGGGCTGTCTGGGGCTGCCAGTCGGGACCAAGTGGCTGGGCTGCAGGTGGGAGTGAGATGACGCTCTCTCTGTGTGGAGGCCGGGAGAGAGTGTTCTGCATGAATGTGAGTCTTCGTGCCTTTGGAGCCTGCCTGCCTGTCAAGTCATGCTTGCCTGTGCCCTTGGCCTCACCTTGACCCTTGGCCTCGCCTTGACCCTTGTTGGTGTGGCTGTCAGTCAAATAGCAAAAGTGCTGGCGTCTCCCCCGACAGCGGGTGCAGTAGTAACTCTCAGAGCTGATGAGGTCGGCTTGCTTTCGGAGAGCCTCGCATGATATTTTCATCTGGAAAGAGGGGTGGATGGAGGTATTGGATTGTCCAGAGGCCTCCTGGAAATGGGACTTGGGTGTAACTGCATTCTAAGCCATGGTTGTCCGTGACTGGCTGCCCACCCTGGGTGGTTGTAGAGTGTCGCACTCCGGAAGGCCAGGAGCTGGATTTGTTGTGGCGTCACAGGTTGCGTTGTGTCACCCAGTTCTCGCCTCCAGTGCCTGTGACTGTGGCTTGCTGTGTGATCAAGTGGGGTGCCGTTGTTGGGGTGGGCCACTGTCCCCCATGGCTGGTGTCCTTATGTGAAGGGGGAGAAGAGAAAGTGATGGAAAAAGGCAGAGAGGGCAGAGCGTGGACTGGAGTGACTTGTCTGTAAGCCAGGGCCCCTGAGACTGCCGGCAGGTGCTCCCCCAAGCCTCTGAGGGGAGCCCCTTCCTGCCAGCACCTTGGTTGTGGGCTCCTGGCCCCCAGAGCTGCGAGAGGATGCATTTGTGTTGTTTATAGCTACCTGGCTTCACAGGTGATTTGTTACTGCACCTCTAGGGAGCTAATAGAGGTGTGCAGGAAACACGGCCGAATGGCTGCCATTAAAGACGGAGATCTCTCACACACAGAATCTCGGTTTTCTGGTCTCTGTACAAAAGCCGTTATCTTTAAATAAGGCTAGCCTCCCCAGTGGGCAAGCTCTGGAGCTCTCTCTCTGGTTTTCCCGAAAGACTGCCGCCCGTGGCTCCCAGCTGTGTTCCCGTGGGGCCCTCCATGCACCTGCACCTGTGGCGACTTCTTTCACCACAGGCCAGGGGTGGGAGGGCTGTGGAGGGACCCGTCTATGACTTCTAGACAGGGGTGGCAAGCTTCAGTCCATGGGTCCTGTCCGGCCCTCTGTTTCGATGAATGAAGTTTGGCTGGAAAGCAGCCATGCCTCTTCGTGTGAGCACTGTGGCTGCTTTCATGCGATCCAGCATTTGGCCTGCAGGCCAGAGGATGTGACTGTGCAGCCCCGTACAGGAGGCATTTGCTGATTCCTGCTCTAGAGAACCAAGGCATCCAGACTGCATCCCTGCTGTTTGTAGCAAACTCATACTGGTTTTTCTTTAAAAAATTGGAACTGTCGGGCCGGCGCCGTGGCTCAACAGGCTAATCCTCCGCCTTGCAGTGCCGGCACACCGGGTTCTAGTCCCGGTCGGGATGCCGGATTCTGTCCTGGTTGCCCCTCTTCCAGGCCAGCTCTCTGCTGTGGCCCGGGAGTGCAGTGGAGGATGGCCCAAGTGCTTGGGCCCTGCACCCCATGGGAGACCAGGAGAAGCACCTGGCACCTGGCTCCTGCCATTGGATGAGCGCGGTGCGCTGGCCGCAGTGCGCCGACCGCGGCAGCCATTGGAGGGTGAACCAACGGCAAAGGAAGACCTTTCTCTCTCTCTCTCTCTCACTGTCCACTCTGCCTGTCAAAAATTAAAAAAAAAAAAAATTGGAACTGTCAATCAAGGACACCTCTCCATGCCATTAAATGCAAATCTCCATCATTAAAAACCCATGGGCCAATATGACTGATTTATCCAGTTTTTTACTGATGTGTGTTCAGGCAGTTCTGTCTTAGATGTTTACAAATCAGGACAGCTCAGGAGCCCCACTCTTGAGTGCCGAGCTCTTCCGAGTGGGGAGTGAGCGAGTGGGATGTCTCTCCCAGCGTGCAAAGCGAGTAGACTGTGCCGTTACCTGGTCAAGTGTTCTCATTAGGTTACTAAGGCTCTCCCTGTCCACGAGGGCTCTGCAGGAGAACACGGAGCTAGCAGCGGAATATGAGGTTTCGGATGCACAAGGTGGTGAAGCCTGCGAGGAGTGGCTGAGAAGAACTCTCGGCTCTGTCTCTGAGCACCTTCCAAGGAGCGACAGCTCTGCCGGGGCTGGCTGCAGTCCCAGGAGGGACAGGCTGGCCGCTTCCTCTCCAGCACGCAGTGCCTCCGTCTGGCACTGAGAAGCCCTCTGTAGCTCTCTCACCCCTTAGGGAGGCACCATGCTGGGTAGAGACGTGGGTCACTGAGGTAGGGGTGTTTGGGCTTTCCCCACACTTTGCTATTTCTAGATCTGTACTGGTATAAAGTGGCGAAGTCTGGGCCAGGACTGCTGATCTCGGGTCCGCCCGAGCTCCAGGGTCCTCATCTGTGCTGACTGTATCCATCTACAGCAGCCCATTTCTGGTGAGGGCTGCTCCAGGTGGAGGCGTGCATGAGAGAGCTGACAAGCAGGCCCGAGATCGATGCCCCTAGAAAGGCCTGCTTGCAAGGCTGACCATTGCCTGGCATCTGTTCCCTACGTGATGAGGGCGTCTCGCCACCCCTGGGCTGCACAATGTGGCTGATGGTGAGCACCTGCTCTCCTTGCCCACGTCTGGAGTTGGGGTACGGTTCTAGGCAGAGGGTAGAATTCACAAATGGCTCCCAGTCAAAGTCTTGGGTTTCCCTGGACAGAAGCATCTCACACACACACACACACACACACACACACACACACACACGGTTGTGTTCTTGTTCCTGGGGCGGAGTGTGGGCTGTGTGACCATAATGGGAGGGAGGGGGCAGCAGGAGTCCTGGGCATGGATTTCTATAGAACATGCTTGTGTCTTCCCTCTGGTGGATCCTGTTGTGCGTCTTTTTGCTGAAATCAGCTTTAGCCATGAGGTTACTATCTGCTGAGTCCTTCTGTAGCCTGGACTCCTTCTAGGGATCACTACGTGCATGGGTGGTCCTGGGGAGCCGCCCACAGGAAGCCTCATTGTAAACTCAGCTCCAGCAGTGAAAAAATATTCAGGGTGTGTGCTGTGATGTGGTGAGCATGACAGAGATATTGGTGATTATATGAGAGAACTCTGGAAAGTTTGTGGAAAATGGGATTAAGATGAATTTTCATTTTCTACAATATTTTAAAAAATCCATGGAAAATGTATATTAGGAGAAAACTATATCATTTTTTGCATCAAAATAAACTTTTCTTTTCATTCCATTTTCCATAAACTTTTTAAAGTCCCTGGTATTAATAACTAACACTCCCATAATACTCAGTGTACCAGCTGCAGTCTTTTTGTTTTTTTAAAAGATTTATTTATTGGACAGAATTACAGACAGAGGCAGAGAGAGAGAGAAAGAGATCTTCCATCTGCTGGTTTACTTCCCAAATGGCCACAACGCGAGCTGCGCTTATCCGATGCCAGGAGCCAGGAGCTTCTTCTAGGTTTTCCATGCAGGTGCAGGGGCCCAAGCACTTGGGTCATCTGTTGCTTTCCCAGGCCTTAGCAGAGAGCTGGGTCAGAATTGGAGCAGCCGGGACTAGAACCGGCGCCCATACGGGAAGCTGGTGCTGCAGTGGTGGCTTTACCTGCCGTGCCACAGTGCTGGCCCCCAGCTGCAGTCTTCGTGACATAAGTGGACTAATCCTTGGAGCCATCACCAGAGGTAGGGCGGCATTCCTTTGCTCACATTCACAGATGAGAACACGGAGGCAAGGGCTTGTGTAGTTTCTCTGTCGTATTCTGGTTCCTAAGTGGACTGAGAAGGAGCTCCCAAGGCTATGAATGGCAGATTCTCTTAAAACACAGGGCTTGGCTGGTGCCGCGGCTCAATAGGCTAATCCTCCACCTGTGGCGCCGGCACCCCGGGTTCTAGTCCCTGTCAGGGTGCCAGATTCTGCCCTGGTTGCCCCTCTTCCAGTCCAGCTCTCTGCTGTGGCCCGGGAGTGCTGTGGAGGATGGCCCAAGTCCTTGGGCCCTGCACCCCATGGGAGACCAGGAGAAGCACCTGACTCCTGGCTTCGGATCAGCTCAGTGTGCCAGCCACATCATGCTGGCCGCAGTGGCCATTGGAGGGTGAACCCAACGGCAAAGGAAGACCTTTCTCTCTGTCTCTCTCACTGTCCACTCTGCCTGTCAACAAAACAAAACAAAACAAAACAAAACACAGGGCTCTCCTTGGCTTGGCGACCCCAGCTCAGTGCCTTCTTGGAAACTAGTTTTCATCTATAGTCCTCACCTTTGTTTAGTATTTGGGAGGCAGAGACACACAGAAAAACAGAGGAGAGCTCCCAACAGCTGTTCACTCCCCAGATGCCCACCACTTCCGGGGCCAGGTGGGGCTGAAGTTGGGACCCTAGGACACAGTCTGGTCCTCCTGTGGGGGTGTCAGGGGCCAGCAACTTGAGCCACCATCGCTGCCTCCCAGGGTGTGCATTGGCAGGAAGCTGGAGAAAGGAGCCAGAGCCTGCAGTCAAACTCAGGTACTCTGCTGTGGGATGAGGGTCTCTGAATGGTTAGGCTGAATGCCTGCCCCAGTGGTCACCATTTTTGGATGGAGGTGTATCTGTGAGGATAATAACAAACCAGCTCAAAATTTCAGTGGCTTGAAATGGCACCGCTTGTGCTGTGTTCAATGTGTGTGTCCACCCCAGGCTGGCTGTGGACTCTGCTTCCTGATCTCACTGGGGGATCCAGGCTGCTGGGTGAAAGGTGTTGCACCTGCTGTTGGATGCTCCTGCCTATCAGGGGCTGCTCACACCTCATTGGCCAGAATGGCCCTGTGACCCCACCCCCACATAAGGAAGCAGGAAGTGAGAGTCCTGCTGTGAGTCCGGAAGGCAGAGTAGAACTTGGACTCCTCAGAGCATCAGTAAATAAGAATTCATTGCTCTGGTTCCAGGCTTGGGGGGAGAGTGGGGAGCTGAGAGCAGAGGGGTGGGAGGGAGCTGATTTTTGTCAAAGGCAGAAGCAAGAAAACAGGGCTGATAGTTAAGTCCTTTCAGAGCAAATGAAAGTGATTTCCATGACAACAATTCAATTAGAGAGCTGTGAGAAGTTCTCCCAGGGGAGGGGGGAGGCTGTACTGCCGTGGAGAGCCCAGGCACTGGCCTCAGGAGTGAGAGGGGAGAGCAAAGTGCCCCAGCGGGAGCCCCTTCAGACCTACCCTGCCGGAGGCTTACCAGCTTACCCCTCACAGCCCGAGGGGAGAAGCAGATGCACAGTGGGAGGGAGCAGGACGCCGCGGGGAGGCAGGCCTGGCTGGGGAGGGGCTGGGCTGTGCTTTGGCACTGGGGTCCCTGTGGTATGGCAGGTGTGGGAGTGGTTCCCCAAGAGACTTGGGAGAAAAGGGGAAGGAGGCCCCACCAGGGGGCGTGGAGACCACACACTCATGCTTTGTGTTTGAACCTAAGCTCCCTGAGCCTTAATCTTCTCTGCCAATTAGCAGGGCTAGGGTGAGCTTGCACAAGGGGGTGCGACACCTGCTACACAGCAGGTCCCCCTCTGCACGTGCCTGTCCTTTCCACTGTGATGAGGCCGCTCAGGGGGGTCCCTGAGGCCTGTGTTAAGAAGGGTTCTGAAGCTCAGTGTGCTAGGTGCTGAGTGATGTCAGCCCTGGCAGTGGAGTCCGTGCTGTGTGTGACACACATTTGCCAGCCTTACTTTGGTTTCTCTTCTCTTCCAAGCTGTGTTTTCTTACCAGCTGCTTCAGACTGCTCGGTGGCCAGCTCTTTGCTCAGAGCTGCGTGTGGCATGCCTGTCGGCTCTGGGCCTGGATGCCTGAGCCTTCTCATCCCCGAGTCTGCGCCCTCGCTGCACAGCCTCCCCGGGCCTTCTCTCCCCCCTTAAGGGCCATTCAGGCCCTGCCTCCGCGGTGCTCCTCCAGCCCACCGTGACCCAACCCTTTCTCTCCTGGGCCTGGCCACGCCCCTGGCAGCATCTCTTGCAGGCGCTGGGGTCCTTTCTTTGTGTCTGGTGCTGACCTCTTCATGACCGTGACCCTGAGGGCTGCTGTGTGTCTCCTGCACCTTTGCTGTCCCCATCTCCATGGTCGCTGATGTCCACACCCCATTCACTGTGCATGGCCATGATCTTGATGATGTGAGTGGCTTAGGGGCTGGAAGTGCCAATCAGCAGTCCCAGCATGGGGTGACCTTGGACGCCTTGGCTGCTCTGAACCTCCGCTTCCTCTCCTGAAGGCACAGAGCAGGTTGCAGGGAGTGCACGGTGAGGCTTGTGTATTAGTGCCCTCCCCGCTCTGGGCCCGTGTGGGCGCCTGCCTCCTGCATGTTGGTGGCTGCTGCAGTCCCCCCCTTTCCTTGGACCACCTTTTCACCTCTCATTGGATTGGTCCTACAGGGATTTGTTGGGGGGCCAGAGGTGCAGCCTGGGTGCTGGGGAGGGCTTGGTGCAGGGGAAAGAGGATGTTTTATCCACATGTGTGAAAGAGCAGAGTGTGGGGGCCCCAGCGTTACAGGGCTGCTGGAGGTGGCAGTGGTGTTGTGTAGCCACGGTGCGCTGTCACCGTGCCCTGTTTTCACAAAGTCCCCTTCCGGACGCCCTGGGCTGCTTGCCGATTACAGGCCTATTGGACAAATCCTTTTGTAAAATGCGAAGTCACCAAATTGCTCTGCTGTGATTCTGGAGATATATATTTTATTTTATATAAAATGTATAATATGTATATATTAGGTTTGCGTAAAGCAGGTGCTATTTTAGTGGTGAAGCATCCTATTCCAGCCAAGTTTTCTGAGCCTCAGCAGTCCAAGTTGGTATTTATTTCAACCCTCTGAATATGGATTATATTTCAGAAAGATATTTCCAACTCATGAGGATTAATTGGAAGAGTGGATTGCCGGGGCTGCTTCCCATCCCTGCTGGTGCTCTTGGCAGGTTCTCAGCAGTGCTTGCAAGGGGACAGGAGTGATAAAAACCAGGATAAAGCTGCTGAGCAATGATCTGGCCCAGGAACCACGTAAGCACCACGGGGGTCAGTCTCTACTGAGGCTGATAGGACCCACTGCAGAGCAGAAATGGCCAGGGAGGGCTGAGGTCGTGTGTCCAGGGCAGGCACTTAGCCCCCAAGGCGCTCCCGCCAGCGCAGACTAGGACGGACGTGTTCTGGGCCGTTCCTCCTCGGAGGGAGCTGAGTGCAGAGTGACTCCCGGAGATGCCGAGGCTGCAGCCCATCTGCCTGCACTCCTGGGTGGTGCTCAGAGTTTGAGTCTGTCCGTCTCTGTCATGGAATCCCAGAGTTCTAGAGTAGACCTTGGACCGACCCTCTCAGTCTGCAGACAAGGAGGCCGTGGAGTTTCTGAAGCCTCCCCAGTCCGTGGCCGCAGCTGGTACTTGACCCCTGCCCTTGACACGGGTTTGCCTCCCCTCTCGCCTCAAGGCCCCAGCATCCTCCCCGGGGTCAAAGACGAGCCAGCTCATCCCTTTGCCCTCTTCCTAGGGGCACCGCTCTCTGTGATAGATGCGGTTTTGTCTTGAGTTTTCTGAAAAATCGCACACGCAGACAGAGGGATACTCTGAGAAGTAGGCCTCTGCTCTGGTTTGGGGATGCCTTTGGGAGTCCTCCAGGCTGTGTGCTAAAGGCTTGGTTTCCAAAGTCTCACATTAATGGTGAATGGATCTAAAGGGTAGAAATTAATCCTGTTCTCGTGTCTGAGGGGGGACTTTAGAGAAGTCATTAGGTTGAGTTAGGTTGTCAGGGAGCCCCCAGGGTTTAAGTGGTGGCACACAGACACGTGTGCTGAATGAGCCCCTGTGTGCTTCCTGGCTCACCACGTAACCCTCCTCAGCATGTGCTCGGCCATCGGCGTCGTAAAGTCTCCCCCGGAGCTGAACCACAGGGGCCTGCCTCTTCCAGAGCTGTGAGCTGAGCGGACCCTTCCTCCCTCGGGAGCCTGTCTTAGGATTTCATGGACGTGACATCGACCTCCCTCCCTCCCAGTCCCTTTCCAGAGCCCTAGTATCTTTCCGAGACTTCTCTGTGAACACGTGAACGTGCGTTGTGGATTCGTTCACTCAGCAATGACTGGGCGCGTTTTGTGTGCCAGGTACCGTTGAAGGCTGCGGCAGTGGCGGAGACAAGGATCCCTCTTGTTAGATCTCAGTGTCTCTCGTTCTCTCATGTGCTTATCTGTGAGCTCCTTGAGCCTTCACTTGTACCTCTGAGAGTCTTCCACGTGGTTTTAATGGCATTGACACCGCCACGTTTCATTGTGTGGCTATCCATCGTCTACTTAGCTGGTGCCTGATAGACCCTTTGATGGTTCCTCCCTTCCTCCCTCCCTCCCTATTTATAAGTGATGCTGCAGTGTCCTTGGACGCGTCCTTTTTAAACGCCGAGAGTAGATCTGGCAGTTTGTTGGCCAAGATGTCCAGAGGATTGACATCTAGGCAGGGTTATATCCAGGTGTGCAACCTGTGCCATTTGGACCTAATGGCTCAGTGCTGCTTTGATCTGTACTGGCTTTGTCCCTCATTTACGGGTATTAATTGCACACTTACAATGTGACAGAGGCTGTGGATGCTGGAAATAAAGCAGGGGAAAACTCCCACACCTCAGTTCAGCCTTGTGGAGCTGACCTTCCTAAAACGCTCCAGTCCCGCAGTCCGAGCTGTCCAATCTCCCAGCTTGGAGGTAAAAGGAAGCCTCCTTCCCCCAGCAGTGACAAATCTCAGGCTTGACTCTCATTTGTCTGCTTGTGTCATGTGATAACCCCGGAGCCAGTCGTGTTGGCTACGGGCAGAGGCGAGCTGATTGGCCAGGCTGGAGCTGCCAGGTGGAGTAAACCTCACTGGGAGCCACTGGGCCGAGACATGTGAGGGGTGCTCCCAAGCTGCAGGGCTGGCGCCGGTGTTGAGCATAATGGCCACGACAGAGGCACGAGCATGCCTGAAGGAGCCCTGGAAAGAACGAGAAGGCAGAGCAAGGACACAGGGCCTGTGGGGTGTGGGCCCAGCGCCCAGGGGCCTAGGGGCCCCAGGGTGCGACTACTGGGCCCTGGGGCTGTGTTGGGCAAGGTTCAGCAGGCTGAGGTGGGGGCTCAGAGCCCCTGGAGATGCTTGCTGTTCACAGCAGGGTGGGCTGGTGTCCACCAGGGAGGCCTCTGGTCCGGGGTTTCCTTGGAAACTGGGGCAGTGGTGGGCCCCAGGCTGCAGTGGAGGAGAGCCACACCCAGGGCAGGGAGGCCCTGAGCTGGCTGCCGCGGGTGAAGTTTGTAGGGTGGCAGCCCTAGGACTAGCAGGAAACCCTGCATCCGTGACCGCGTGTCCCAAGGCCGTTCCTGGGCTGGTATCTCATACATGTGGGTTCACTTCATTCTCAGAGCTGCAGCAAGGCCACCCTCCTTAGAGGGAAGAGAAGAGACACACAGAGAGGTTCATGACTTTGCTCCAGGCCACCCAGCTGTCGGGGCCAAGCCAGCATCTGAGCCACGGCAGGTGCTTTTGAGCACAGGCTGCTGTGCCTCTGTGTCAGGGCGAACAGGGATCACCGATCATGGCAGCTGTCTGTTAGTGGCTCATGACTCAGTTTCCACATACAGAGAATGGGCTACCAGCCTGACCAGGGCCCTTTAAGCATTTCCTGGGAAGACCTTTTGATGGGAAAACAGTCTGTGCGCTTTTACAGCTGTTTTAGCTTTTTCTTGCCTGTTACAAGCAACCCAGGGGCTTAAACCTTGAGCTCTGTTGTGATACCGAAGTTGGTGACCCTGGGCTAAAATCAAGGCACTGGCAGGCTGCGTTCACTGAGGCTCAGGGAGAAGCTGCTTCCTTCCCTCTTCTGGCTGCTGGAGGCCACCTGCCTGCCATGGCTCATGGCAGCTGCCTCGGCCTTCAAAGCCTGCAGTGCAGCGTCTCTCTCTCCTCTCCCTCTCCCCTCTGTGGCTGCTGATTTCTTTCTTTTTAAAGACATATTCATTTGAGAGAGAGAAAGAGAGAGAATTTCCAACTGCCAGTTCACTCCCCAAATGGCTGCAATGGCCAGGTCTGGGCCAGGCTGAAGACAGGAACCTGGAACTCCAACTGTCTCCCATGTGGGTGGCAGGGCCCAGTACTCGGGCCATCTTCTGTTCTGTTAGCAGAGAGCTGAGTTGGAAGAGGAACAGCCGGGGCTTGACCTGATGCGTATGTGGGATGCCGACATTGCAGGCAGTGACTTAACCTGCTGTGCCCCTTCTCAGCTTCTTATACCTCCTCTGACCCTTCTACCTACCCCACCACCCTCCTGTACTGCCCTGTGGAGACACCAGGCCCAGTCAGACAGTGCAGGGTCATTTCCTCATGACTCTTTCTTTCTTTCTTTCTTTCTTTTTTTTTTTTAAGATTTATTTATTTACTTGAAAGTCAGAGTTACACAGAGATGGAGAGGCAGAAAGAGAGAGAGAGAGAGAGAGAGAGAGAGAGAGAGAGAGATCTTCCATCCAGTGGTTAACTCCCCAGTTGGCCACCATAGTTGGAGCTGCATCTATCCGTAGCCAGGAGCCAGGAGCTTCTTCCAGATCTCCCACACGGATGCAGGGCCCAAGGCCTTGGGTCATCTTCTGCTGCTTTCCCAGGCCATAACAGAGAGCTGGATGGGAAGTGGAGCAGCCGGGACTCGAACTGACGCCCATATGGGATGCGTGCGCTGCAGGCAGCAGCTTTACCTACTACGCCACAGCACCTGCCCCCTCCCAACTCTTAATTTCGTGATGTCTGCAAAGGCTTTTGCCATATCGGGCAACGTCTTCATGGATTCCAGGGATTGGGACATGGGCACCTTCGGGAGGGGCATTTACTTCATTGTCCACCACCTTCGTAACTATTTTTAACTGTACCATTTTCCAAGTTTTTAAAATACACGTAGATCGATGCCGAAGAAAACAAACAGCAGCTTTCATCTTCCTGTGCAGCTAAGCCCGAGGGCCGGTTCTCCCCGCACTGACATTTACACAGGAAGTGCAGGTAATATTCGCAGAGAATCAGGAATGCAAACCACACAGTGCTTCCACCTCCCACGTGGTGCTCCCCAGGGGTCCCTACTTGTCGTAGGGGGTCCTACCAGAAAACACTCGGGTAAACCAGAGTGACGCCTCCTCCCGTTGACAGCTTTCGTCTAGAAAATCCTAGAGGTCACGGCATTGCCGCCATTACTCATGTGGAGCCTGTCTGCAGGGCAGGGTGGCAGGTCGTTTATGTAGTCACGTGTGTCAGCGACAGGTTCTGCGAGATGCGTTACTAGGAGATTTTGTCACCGTGTGAGCATCTCGGAGTGTCCCCACGGAGTCCTGGACACTGCAGCTGTTGCACACCTGGGTTGTGCAGTACCCCTGTCACAGACACCGGGTGAAGTCGACTGGAGTGGGGGGAAGTGGTGCGTGGCTGTTGCAGTCAGCTCTTCATCTAAGCTCTAAGACAAGTTACCTACGAAAGAGAAGAGGTCTATTTTTTTTTTTTTAAGATTTATTTTATTTGAAAGGCAGAGAGAGAGAGAGAGAGAGAGAGAAAGTGAGAGAGTGCTTCCATTTGCTGGTTTCCTCCCCAAATGAATGCAACAGCCAGGGCTGGGCCAGGCCAAAGACAGGAGCCAGGAGAGTCGTCTGGGTCTCCCAAGAGGGTGCAGGGGCCCAAGCACTTGGGACATCTTCCCCTGCTTTCCCAGGAGCATTAGCAGGGAGCTGGATTGGAAGTGGGGCAGCCGGGAGTTGAACTGGCGCCCATATGGGATGCTGGCACTTCAGGTCATGGCTTTACCTGTTGTGCCACAGTGCTGGCCCCCGAGAAGAGGTCTGTTTTGGTGGGTCACAGATCTGATCCCTGGTGAGAGTTAGCAGTGGCCTGAGTCAGCACAGAGCGTCACATGGCAGGAGGGATCCCCTGTACCTCCATCCACATGCGTTCACATCAGACCCCACCCTAATGACCACACCAACAGGCACAGCCTTCAGATCGTATCTCTGGGTTAAGTTCCCCCAGGGGCTACCCCAACTCATACCCAGTGCACTGTTGTAATGAACCCCCTGGGGCTACCCCAACTCATAGTGCATTGTTGTAATGAACCCCCTGTGTTGGCTCCTTTGGTGGTTTCCAGTGTGTTGTCCCTGTGAGCATGCTCCATGGGTACATTGAAACATCACCTCCAAGGACAGGTGTTTCTGGGGTTCTGGGTTTCTCAGCATTCAGGGTGGGGGGCTGTGCTGGGCATTATGGGACTGTGCCCACTGGACTAGTAGCATTCACTCCCCAACTTGGTGTAAACGGCTATTGCCAGGTGCCCTCTGGGCCCGACTCTCCCTCCGGTTGAGAACCTGTATTTTAGGGGCACTCCTGCAGTGGGCTGGGAGAGTGGGAGCTTGCTGCATAGACCTGAGCCGAGCAGCCGCCGGCAGGTGCTGAGCCGGCACTGGCCAAGCCCGAGGGCAGAGGGCCACTGAGAGGCGGCGGGAAGAGGCTTGCAGTTGGCGGAAGGGCGATGCCGCTGCGCTTGCTGCAGGGCGCTAAGTCTTCACAGTCCTGCCGCTTCCTCAGGGAGCTGAGTGTTGTGCAGCTGGCGGCCTGTCCAGCACGCCCGGCCCCACCGTTCTCACCCTTTCCTGGCCCAGCGGGGTTCCCCCCAGTCTGCCAGATGAGACTGAGCTCTCTCCCTGTGGTATTTGCGTCATCAACCATCCCACAGCAACGCAGCCACCTGTGCTGGGGGGAGGGTCTCCTCTTCCTAAGATGAAGGTGGACTGAGCCTCCCCAGAGCAGCAGAGCATTGTGTTAACGTCTTTGCTCCTTACTGTAACCTGCCTGCTGTGAACGTCCCATTGTACAGGGGAGAAAACAGGTCAAGGAGGCCACAGAGCCCTTGAGTGGTGAAGCCAGGTCTCGCACAGGAGCTTGCGTTGGGTGGAGTGCAGAGCCCTACTAGTTTACAAGAAACTCAGAGAACAGGAGCTGGCATTGTCACATGCGCGGTTCTGGGTGCTCTACGTGGGTTAGCTCAGCGCAGTCTGGAGAAGCAGTCTGTCATCACCCACGTCTTGCAAAGCTGGAGGCACAGAGTGATCGTGTAGTTGGACTGAGGTCACACAGCTCGGAGGTGGGCAGGCTGCAAGTGCAGCCAGCCAGCAGGGGAGACAGGGCCTCTGGGTTACAGACCTCGTGGCAGCCCCTTGGGAACATTCCCAAGGCTCTTGGGCAGTTTACCCCTCACCACGCTGGTGGCATTTCTGGACACTGTGCTCCCGTCTCCCAGTTATACCCAGATCACAAACATGTGCTGTCTGCAGGAGGCAGCCGGAGAGGCCCTGTATGTTTTTCTGGCTGGTGGCTGTTTCATGAGAGCCCATCATGTCGTAGCATCCCGGTTGGGAGCTGAACGGAAGCCACTGTGCATCGTGGCCTTGGCCGACCCCTGATTCACTCGGGCAGGTCATGACTCGTCCATGTCCCAAGGATGCCGACACTTCCCGACAGCAGGTACTTGGAGGGCTTCTGACTTGTGAAACCCGCCACCTTGAAAGGTAGTCCAGGCGTGCAGCGGTGCAGAGCAGAGGGTGTTTTAATGCACACGGCGCATGCACCACCCAGCTGAAGGGCTCTGCGGGCAGAACAATCCATGCTGCACAGTCCTCCCTAAATGTAGCCTGTGCGACCGCCAAGTTTGCCATCCATGCATATCATCACAGACTGCAGAAAGCAGCGTGCATGTTTAGAAACGTTCCGCGCGTGGCATCTTGCTAAGCTCCCTTCGCAATGTGCTTGTCTTGCAACGTTGCTGGGCTGCATCTGTGCAGACAACGTTTTGCTGGCGGGCCGAGGTCTGGGGTATGCGTGTGTCTCAGCAGAGTCGTCCGTTCCCCTAGTGGTGAGCGTTCAGGCCGTTTGCTGCTGTGACGAGCAAAGCCACAGTGCTCTGCTACGTATCCTGTGCACGTGTGCGGGAGCTGCTCCAGAGTGCGTCCTGAGGGCTGGGATCCTGGCGTTTGGAGTGTGCACGGCGGACAATTGAAGCATCCCCCCCACTCCTCCGTCCCCAGCGTGCATGCTCCGTGGCCTCCATTTCCCCCCTTCTCCAGCGCGCATGCTCCACGTCCCCCCTCCCGCGTTAGGATTTGCGTTGCCTCTGCGGGTGAGGAAGCGCTGGTGCCGTGTGTCTGGGTGAGGCGGTGAGGTCGCGAGGCTGGAGCCTTAGTGACCGGATGGCCCTGTAAGCCGGGGCCCGCGACCCGCCGCTTCTGTGCGTGCGTGCTGACGGGCAGAGAAGACAGTCACGTGCGGCGCGGCGGCGGGCCTGGACCCCACGTGCCGGGCCCCCACGTGTGAGGCTGGCGTGCCTGTCGGCGTCGGGCGGCCCGTCCCCGGGGCGGCGCTGGGCCTTCGAGTGAGCGTGTGCGCTCGGACGCTCGAGGGGGCCAAGGTGGACGGGCCGTGGGCCCAGCAGCGCCGCCCGCCTCTGAGCGGGGAGGGGCGTCGTCCCACGGCTAGGGGTCCCCACCCCCGGGGCCACGACCTGGGCTTCATCCTTGCGGGAAGGTCACGTCCGGACCTCGGGCCGTGGGAGGCGTGAGACAAGCCTGCTTCAGACAGCTGTGCTGGGGACACGGATACAGCAGGCGCCGCTTTAAACCGGGGTTAGGCGCGGTCAGAGGCAGTGTAGACGCGGTCAGTGGCGATGTAGACGCGGCCAGAGGCAGTGTTGACGCGGTCAGTGGCGGTGTTGACGTGGTCAGAGGCGGTGTTGACGCGGTCAGTGGCGGTGTTGACGCGGTCAGTGGCGGTGTTGATGCGGTCAGAGGCGGTGTAGACACGGTCAGAGGCGGTGTTGACGCGGTCAGTGGTGGTGTTGACGTGGTCAATGGCGGTGTTAGATGCGGTCAGTGGCGGTGTTAGGCGCGGTCAGTGGTGGTGACTACTTTGATGCTGTTGTGCAGGCACCACCACCATCCACTTCCAGGACTTTCCTGTCTTCCCAAATGATTTATTTATTTATTTGCAAGTCAGAGTTACACACAGAGAGAAGGAGAGGCAGAGAGAGAGAGAGAGACAGAGAGAGAGGGAGGGAGGGAGGGAGGGAGGGAGAGAGAGAGGGGTCTTCCATCCACTGGTTCACTCCCCAATTGGCTGCAATGGCTAGAGATGTGCTGATCCGAAGCCAGGAGCCAGGAGCTTCTTCAGGTCTCCCATGTGGGTGCAGGATCCCAAGGACTTGGGCCATCTTTCACTGTTTTCCCAGGCCATAGCAGAGAGCTGGATCAGAAGTAGAGCAGTCGGGACTTGAACTGGTTCCCATATAGGATGCTGGCACCACAGAGGGCAGCTTTATCCGCTACGCCACACCGCCGGCCCTCACATTAAGATTTGCATTGCTTTAGGTTGCTAGGTTTGTGGTGATTCACAGGCAGCAGCGGAAAACTAACACATTATCTGAAGTCTTCGGGACTTCTGCAGAAATGGTCTGTCCAGGCTGGTCTCTCCCATTTGCCTCTGCTAGTATCACTGTGTGGGACTTTCCGGGGCATGCTTACTGCCAGTGTCTCCGAGAAGGAAACCGCTCAACGTTGGTTTCATTCTGCAGAGGTTTCTGGTAGGTAGCAACTTCAGGAAGAAGGGGAAATAGTTTCTAACTAGATTAAGGCTTCTAATTCCCCTCCCTTCCCCCATCACAGCTGTAATTTGTTGCTTAGGAACATTTTTATTCCCTTTTATTTTTAAAATCGCAGTGACAGTATGGAGGGGAGGTGTTTGAAAGGTTTATGAACTGGGACAGGTGTGAAACATTTGTCTAGTGGTGGAGCTGGTGGCCTGCAGCCACGGATGATTTGGTTAAAAACATTTTTGGGGGACTGCCTTCATTGATGTTGGTCATGAGAGCAGGGTCTCAGTGTAGTAGCAATGTGCAAGTGACAGAAACTCAGCTCAAAACTGGCATAAGGAAGGCAGGAGATTGGCTCAGAAAGCAGTATTTGGGAGGGGTAGCTTCAGGCATGGCTGGATTCAGGGGTTCAGATGAAGTCTTCCGGACTTGGGCTCTCTCTATCCCTTGCTCATCTGTTGGCCTCTTTTCTCAGGCTGTTCCTTCAAGAAGCGGCCTGTTCTAATCTAGATTCCACCGTCCTATGTCTGGTGATGGAGGGAGAAGGCTTCTCTTTCCCAGTTGTTTTGCTAGTAGTGGGGAGATTGAGTCTCATTGGGTTTCTCTGAGTTGTGAACCTGCTTCTGACCTCATTGCCATGGTCAGAAGTTGGACCAGCACTGACTGGACGGGTCTGGGTCACAGTTTCAGCCAAACCGCATTCCTTAGTAGTTTCTCAGGGAAGAACTGAGGGGCTGTTTAGCGAGTACCTGGGGGATGGGTGCTCTGGTGTGAGGGCAGTGGGTGCTGAGCCAGGAGATCTTGGATCTGAACCTTGTGAGGGCTGTGGACCCTTAGCTCGGCCCCGAGCACATGCTAAGGGTACAGCGGAGGCCTGAAGAGAGTGGCATCCTCTCCCCCAGGCTCATCACCATCCCTGCGCTGCCCGCTCACCCGTGCTTGTGCATTGTCGAGTGGAGGACCCACTTCCCTCGTGTCGCTTGATTGCATCAACGTGCAGTAAGAGATGTTGAGCAGAAGTCGGTCACAGGCTCTGGGCCCTCGCTGAGCTGCGGGGTCTAGGCCCCCTGCCTGCCTCTGGCTGTCTCCGGACAGCACTGGTCAATAGCCTGATACTGTAGGACCTCTGGGGCTGGAACCCTGGTCCTTAAAGGCCACGTGACATGGTTTTCTTGAACATCCCGTCCTGTGACACTTTCCCCTGTGAGCCCAGTGGCCATGCTGGTAGGGGGCCAAGGCACTTTGGTTGACAAGCCGACCCCAGCCATCCAGACCCAAGTGCTGGACCTGTGACTTAGGGTCCAGCGAGTCCCTGAAGTCTTCTCAGCTAGGACGCCCTGGTGGGCATGGACGGCTCCTCCCCTCCGAGCCTGCTCTGAGTTCTTGTCCCAGAGATTCTGTGAGCACCACAGAGACGGTTGTCATTTGGGCCACCAAGCAGGGCATGCTGTGCTCTGCAGAAGGCAGCAGGATCAGGCATGCGTGCACGGCTGGCAGTGTGGGTCGGAGGAAAGGAGGCAGAGCAGCAGGTGTAAGTGTTAGCCATGTTCTGTTTGACCGAGTGGTTTCACTCCTGGAAATCTCTCTTGGAAATAATCTTAGCTGGGAAAAGCGGATCTGATACTTTACAGTGTGTGCTTGATACCGCTTTTCCAGTGATGGGGACGTGATGGGTGCCAGTGAGTGCCTGGTATGTGCCGGGCACCATGCCGCAGACTGCCTGCTTCCCACCTGTGTTTCCTCCCAGGGACACTTGAGGCCATTGGAACCCAGCTCCCCGCCCTGTGAGTGTGGATGCCGATCACTTGCAGAAGGTAGTAACTAGCCAGGCTTCTGGCCCCGAGTCCTTCTGAGTCTGCACAGTGATTGAGAGTGATCTTGGGTGGGCCATCCAGCAGCGTCTCGAGTTGTCTGTGAGTGACGTGTGAGGAATGTGTAATGACAGGGGAGATTGTTCATGCTCGGTTAACCGGGAGGAGACGTGCAGAACGAAGGGGTGTGCAGTTTACTGGAATGGTGCACAGAGAAGCAGCAGGGCGGGTGTGGAGGCCTCCAGGGGCTGGGAGGCTTGTACATGTGTGCGCCTCCATCAGCTTTTCTGTGTTCGCAGTTTTTCTACTGTGAGCAAACACTATGGAAGGAGAGAAGCGCAAACAGAAAGTGAGCTAAAGTTAACAATGGCCAAGCACAGCTGGACAGTGCAATGACAGGAGAGAGCTAGAGCTGCTTTGTGGTTCAGAGGAAAAGAAGAGCCATGACCAGCACGGCTGTCTGTGCCTCTGTTCTGGGAGGGCTCAGTGGGACAGCGTGGGAGAACAGAGCTCCGGGAGGGCTGCTTCTTCCAGTTAGGGCATGCTGGGGGCTTGGGGGTCTGTTTGCAGCTCTCATAGCAGCTGGTATGCGGGTCTAGCCTGCTGGGGCAGGAGCTGGAAGGGACCAGGGACATGCAACATGGGTTGCTTGGAGGACAGGTCTAAGAAGGTGTGGCTCATCTGGCCCGACAGTCCCCTGTGGAGGCCTGTGGGTGTGTTCCAGAGACAGACATGCAGGCCTGGCGTCTGGGGCATGTGTGTGCTGGGACTAGGGCTGTGTCTCCTGGTCATTCTTCATGGATTGTACAGAGATCACCAGTATTGCTAGCAGTGTAGGAAGCAGACTTCGCTCTGAGCCTGAGAGCTGACTTCCTGCCAATCAGTGGCTTGACCTTGGACAAGACAGAGCTTTGGTTTTGCCGTCTGTGAAATGGGAACAATCGTTGTGTTCAGATTGGCATAAAACAACACATTACTCAGCAGGCGGTGTCTCGTGCTGCTGAGGGCCACCTTGAGCCCCCAGTATTCCCTGCGGCCTTCAGTGCCGGCTGCAGAATCACCCAGGGCAGAGCTGTCCCCCAGAAATAACAGGAGCTTCCTGTGGATTTGAAAGTTTTTAGTAGCCCCATTGGAAAGGGAAGGAGGAGCAGGGATGTTAATTTGATTAATGTCCTTTATTTAACTCAATGTATCCCAGATGTCATTTTCCAGCATGTAACCAATATAAATAAACAAGTAAATTAATAAATAAGTTAGAAAGCTTTTATTTAATGAATACAAATTTCATAGGTACACTTTTAGAAATATAGTGGTTCTTCCCAACATACCCATCCCCATTCCAACTCCCATCCCACCTTCTACTCCTTCTCCCATCACACTCTTCATTAAGATTCATTTTTAATTAACTTTACATACAGAAGACCAACTCTATCTTGAGTAAAGATTTCCACAATTTGCACCCACAAAGACACACAGAGTATAAAGTTCTGTTTGAAGACTGGTTTTACCATTAATTCTCATAGTACAACACATTAAGGACAGAGGTCCTACATGGGGAGCAAGTACACAGTGACTCCTGTTGTTGATTTACCAATTGACACGCTTATTTATGATGTCCGTGATCACTCGAGGCTTTTGTCATGAGCTTCCAAGGCTATGGAAGCCTCTTGAGTCCACAGTCTCTGTCAGTAGTTAGACAGGGCCATAAGCAAAGTGGAAGTTTTCCCTTCAGAGAAAAGTACATCCTTCTTTGATGGCCCCTTCTTTCTGCTGGGGTCTCACTCCCAGAAATCCTTCATGTAGGTCATTTTTTGCCACAGTGTCTTGGCTTTCCATGCCTGAAGTGCTTTCATGGGCTCTTCAGCTAGACCAGAGGGCCTTCAGGGCTGATTCTGAGGTCAGAGTACTTTTTAGGGAATACATTTTTAATAAGGTCTTTTCTGTTCCTGTTTCCTACTCCCATCTTTCATGTCTGGTGAGAATTTTACACGTTCAGCATCTCTAGCTGTGGATGCTTTGTTTTCATTGGAAATGCCTGATCTCTGTTTAGAAAAAGTAGGCTCAAGTATCCAAGTTGTTGTGGGAACTGAATTGAGTATTGGGATGAAAGTGTAATTAAGGATGTGACGGGAAGTAACACATTCAGCACTCAGTGCAGTGGCCCTGTCTCAAGCCCTGGTAACCACATACGATTCTGGTGGGGACCGTGTTGGACAGGAAGTGTGCAGATGCTTCTGGTGGGCTCCCCAGCCTCTGCCTGGGTTCGAGTCTTTATCACTTCCCAGATGCGTGGGCGTGGGTGAGTTCTTTAACCTATCTGGGTCTCTGTTTCCTCAACCATGATGTGGGGACTGTAGCAATGCTAACAGCACACAGTGATGGAACATCCGTAATCCCAGCAGCACACAGGATTGTTGTGACACTGCACGCAGAGCCCCAGACGTGCTGCCAGGGGGATTCTGGGATTTGCCTGGAATTAGAGTTCTAATGGGAAGCTGGAGTCTGAGCTTGATGACTTCTCAGCGCCACTGTATGATGGCAGCCACATGTCCTAAGGCTGTGGGGGGAGCCTGCCTGTTCAAAGTTAATGAGCTAAGAAGTCCTGATATCCAGTAAAGCCTGGAGTGAAATTCCATGCCGTTGCAGACAGTTAATTCTTTATTAGGTTTTCCTAAGACTGAGATCAAAAGCATTTTATCTTTTTTAAGGTTTGCATTAACATGTTGTTCCATTTTATAGATACATTGATCTCAGTTTGGCTGATCTGGGCCAGGTAATGGAAATAAATGCTGCTTGGCATCGGGGCCACAACCTTGTCACGATCTGCTGAGCTGCCGTTTGTGACTCGGTGGGGGGTCTCCGAGTCTGCCAGGCCAGGCGGACAGGGAACGGCTGGATGGTCAGTGTGTCCTCCTGGCTGCCCTGGTGGCATGTCTGTCCTGCTGTGTTGCCATGTGTGTTTAACAACTCTGCGCTCTGCTGAACTTGGAGATCTTGTGAGACTGCTTTTGTCTGAGAGGCCCTTGGAATGAGAAAAGGGAAAATTCCTAGGCATCCCTGGCTGTACCCTGCTGCCCCTTTCTGAGTTGAGATGCTGGGCCCAGGATGGGACCCTGTGACTGAGCTGCCCACAGGGCTGAGCAGGGAGGCCTGAGTTCAGCTGCTACTGCTGATGGCAGGGTCCAAGGGAGGCAACGCTGCTCCCCTCCCCCAGCCAGCAGGGTCCAGAGTGAGTGGGGCTCCTACTTTTCCAACTGAGACTGAAGTCTGAGCTCTCAGAGTTTAAAATACTATACAGGCGGACTGCCACACACCTGCGGGCCACAGTCAGCTCTTGGAATCTCAGGTCTTAGCAGATGGCAGATGAAGTCTGTTAATTCCATCTTGAGCCAGGACTTCTACCCCCGAGGTCCAGATGTCTTGGGGGCACAGTCTCCCTGATGGCTCTATCTGGTTATCTCACGACACCACATCTTTGGTCCCATACCGAGCTTCTTGTCTTCACTTCTCTTCCTCCCAAGACCCTCTCTGTTTCTGTTGATGGCATTCCCTTCCAGCTGCTCAGGCTCAAACCCAGGAGCCACCCTCGAGGTCTACCCTGTGTCACATCCAAGCCATCAGCCCCATCATTGCCAGTCTGGACAGTCCTCTCCCTGGTCTCCCCACGGCCACCACGCCTCTTCCCAGTCCTCTCCTCCCACTGCAGCCAGAGCAGGTCTCCACGTGTGGATTGCACCGAGTCCCTTCTCTGCTCCGAGCGTCCCCTGTGCGTAGAAGCCAGTGTCTCTGAAGTGGGCCATGGTGGCCTGAATGTCTTCCTGGCGCCCCTGGGACTTCCTGTCTGCCTTCTCTCCCCGATCTGGACTCTCTGCCTTGGGGCCTCTGCACCTGCTGCTCGCCTTGCCTGGAGCCTCTTCCTGTGAGGAGCCCTCCCCTCTCAGGTCCTCTCGCCAGTGGCCCTTGCTCGGAGAAGGTTGCTGGCACCCTGCCCTCG
The DNA here is from genome assembly GCA_015711505.1 of Sylvilagus bachmani. Lineage (NCBI taxonomy): Eukaryota > Metazoa > Chordata > Mammalia > Lagomorpha > Leporidae > Sylvilagus > Sylvilagus bachmani. Next base: position 22,890,566 of record CM027396.1, read on the forward strand.
AGGCCACGGCACCCTGCTACCCAGGTTCTGCGTCTTCCTTCCCTTTTGTGTCTCAGCACTTGAAACTGTCTCACACACCATGCATCTCATTCATCCATTTGTTCATTCTGCAGTCTTTCTTTTCCCTGCTAAGGTACCAGTTCTGTGAGATCCGGGCTTTCTGTCTGGTACAGAGAGGGCTGCTCTGAGCAGAGGAATGCGTGGTGTAGATGTGGGAAGGTTTTGTATGGTGGCATCTCAGACTCACGGCAGCTTGGTGCAGTTGTTGCTCTTGTACATCTGGGTCCGTTTCCTAACATCTCCGTGCCTGGGATCCTTCCCGTGCAACAGGGCTGGTAGCGATACCCACCCCCCAGGCCCGCTGTTGGATCCAAGAAGTGAACATATGAAAGGCACTTGGAGCAGTGTCTGGCAGGGAGGAAATGTGATACAAACGCTGGCTCTTGGACTCTAACTGTTGTTATTTGCCCCGTGCCAGTGAAAGCAGCAAACATGGCCATGCTGGGCACATGGAAGCCCCTGTTCTCTCCCCGTCGCCTCCCTAGAGGCAGTCACAGTTATCACAGTTTCTAGTCCACACCTGTGCTGTGCCTTTAAATATGAATCTGTGTGCCTGCAGAAGAATGCTGTCCTTCAGAGAAGTGCTGTGTTCCACTTCATGTCTGCCACTTGTTAGTTTTTTTTCTTCCCAATAGTAACAGCTTGAAGCCGGCTTCACCCCAGTTCTCAGCCCTCAACCTCATTCCTTGCCATTGCGCACCCTGCTCGAGACTGTGAGGCCATCCCAGGTTTCCTGGCTCCTCCCCACTTGGTGTCTCTGCCACTTCCAGCACCTTCCTGGGTGTCCTGGTGCCTTTCTGCGGGCTGTATGTGCGGGCCTCGGGCTGCCGGGTCCGGCACTTTTCATTTTAAAGAATGTTGCATGTTGTCCTCTAAAATGGTGTTGCTAGGACAGTCCCACCAGCAGGATGGGAAAAGCCTTTTCTTTCTCTTTTTTAAATTGTAATTTTTATTTTAAGAAATAAAGTACAAGGAGTAACATAGTGGCACCAGTGCACTTAGCACCTAGCCATGCCAGCTGTTGACTTTCGTCTCATTTGCCTCAAGTCTCCTCGTTTTACTTAAACATCACCAGAGGCTTAGGGAAACCTGACATTCTCTTCTGCGCACCCTCAGCTCCATCCTTGCCCCCAGTGGCAGCCAGGAGCTAGATTTAGTGATTTATATTTTTGCTGATAGTGGAACAATGAGGGATGTACTACTTTGTGCATGTAAAGCTGCTCTTTGCTTGTTGTGGGGACTGTCATGTTGTACGGCTTGCTCTGTGCAGCCAGCAGAAGACCTGGAGGCCCCCTCAAGTTGGCACTCGGACTTCTCTCATTTGGGCTAGGCCGCCACCTGCAGTGCCGGAATCCCACGGGGTGCAGGCTTGAGTCCCGGCTGCTCCACTTCCAATCCAACTCCCCGCTGATGTGACTGGGAAAGCAGCAGAAGATGGCCCCAGTGCTTGGCCCCTGCACCCATGTGGGAGACCCAGATACAGTTCTTGGCCCTGGTCGTTGCGGTCATCTGGGGAGTGGTGGAAGATCTGCCTCTCCTTCTGTATCTCTAACCCTGCCTTTCAAGTAAGTAAGTAAATAAATAAATCTTAAAAACCAATTCTGGGCTGGCGCCGCGGCTCACTTGGCTAATCCTCCGCCTGCGGTGCCGGCACCCCGGGTTCTAGTCCCGGTTGGGGTGCCAGATTCCATCCCAGTTGCTCCTCTTCCAGTCCAGCTCTCTGCTGTGGTCCGGGAGTGCAGTGGAGGATGGCCTAGGTCCTTGGGCCCTGCACCTGCATGGGAGACCAGGAGGAAGCACCTGGCTTCTCGCTTTGGATTGGCGCAGTGCACCGGCTGTGGCGGCCATTTGGGGAGTGAATCAACGGAAAAAGGAAGACCTTTCTCTCACTGTCTAACTCTGCCTGTCCAAAAAAAAAAAAAAAAAAAAAACCCCAAAAAAAACCAAAAAAAAAAAAAACACCAATTCTGTCAGTCTTTTACCTACTGTGTAAAAGGCTATCATGCTATAGTTTACATAGCTTTTCTCCAAGTAATGAACACATTAAAATTTTAAATTAAATTCTAGTGATTTACTTCTTTTTTTTTCCTTTGAAAAGCAGAGTACTAGACATCTCCACCAACTGGCTCACTCCCCAAATGCCAGCAACAGCTGGAGCTGGGCCAGGCTGGAGCCAGGAGCCTGGACCTCAGTCCAGGTGTCACATGCGGGTGGCAGAGACCCAGGTACTTTAGCCATCACCTGCTGTACCCAGGGTGTGCGTTAGTAGGAAGCTGGAATGGGAAGCAGGGCCAGAGCTGAAATGCGCCGGCCCCTCCATGTATTCTGTAGTGCTCTGGTTTGCATGTTCTGTGGACTAAGTTCTTTGTCTTTTCCCAGACACAGAAGCCATCCATGGCTTTCTCTGTCTGCCAGATATTTGTCCTCTCAAGAGGGGGAAGCCTGGCTCTTTGCAGCTTGCTTTGATGTGGTGGTGGTTGTTAAAGTGGACATCACGAGGCAAAATGCCCACACTTGAGAGTCCTCGGCATTGGATCCTGTTTCTTCCAGCTGTTCTAATTCACTCGACTGACATTTGCAGAGCACTTGCTGTGTGCCAGGCTCTGTTCTGGGTGGGGTAATCTCAGACATGGTCCTTGCCATTGTGGAATTTCCATGGGTGGGATCAGATGAGACAGCAGGTACGTGGGAGCCCCTCTCTGCCTCCTGGACTGGTCAGGGAAGAGCTGACACAGATGCACTTCCTTGGCTGGGCCTGAGTCCTCAGGGAGTTATGCAGGGAGCAGTCCAGGTGGGCCCGAGGTCAGAGTTTCTGAGAGTTGTAGTCTGATGATCCGTGCTCCCTGATAAGCCACCGAGATGCTGTGTGCAGCACTGCTGTGGACTTTGCTCAGAAGTCTACAGCTGGGGCACGGCCTGCAGAGACGGCTGTCTGACATCGGGGGCAGCTCGAGGAATCAGCTGGGGCTCCCCTGGGTGTCTGGCTCTCAGCTGGGACTCCAGCTGGGCTGTGGCTGGGACGCCCCCATGGGGCCTCTCCATGTGGCTGCCTGGCTTCCAGTCAGCATGGCAGCGATGGGATGGGTGAGTGTCCTCAGAGGACCAGGCCTTTTATGACAGCCCACCAGTCACATGGAATCAACAGGAGGGTGTGTCGGCCGCTCCTGTCCGTGCAGGTACGTCCATAGAGTCCCCGTAGGCAGGGATGTCATGTGGGATGGACTTGCCCATGTGACCCTCTGCGGAAAGGACCGCCCACCACAAGCTGTGCAAAGCTACTCTTTGTCCTGCTGGGTCAGTGTTCCCAGTGGGCTGGGCCTTGGCTGTGGCACTGTGGACAGTGGGCTGGGGATTGTGGCAGAATTGGTGAGAGCTCCTGTGTGCTGAGCACCTTGTATCATCTCCTTGACAACCCCTCAGCACCCACTGCCCCTGTCCCTCCAGGGTCCACACAGTTGCTCTGTAAGGAAGCTCGGGTTGGAACCTGGGCGTGTGTGAGAGTTCCCTCCTCAATTCTATGTACCTGACTCTGTCTCCCAGGGAGGCTAGGCTTCTCTGCTCTGATGGCCCCCAGCCACCAGACCCCATGGGGCTGGTTTTTCGTGGCCGGTCTGGTGGGCCTCTGGTTGCCATGGTGATGGTTGCTGACCATGCATGGACACTCTGACCTCCCTCCTTCCCCTGCCATTGTGGTTGTGGTCTCCCTGAACCGGAGGCACAATTCATCCAGGAGCCTTGGAAGAGAACCTACTGTCCATCTTCTGATGGGCTTGTGGATTTGAGGAGTGGTCCTAGGATGCCTCCTTGACTTGAGGCAGGAGTGAGCAATTATGAAAGTGAAAGCTGATGTCACACCAGGTGGCCCATGACAGGGCTCTGTTGTCCAGGGCCGCTCAGTTCTTTACCTGTTCCCAGAGCTGCCAGACTCTCCGGTAAAAGCCCTCTGGGTGGAATTTTTCCTGCTTCTCTTCTGAGCTATTTTGGGAGGATGGGGTGAGACACTGCTCACGGATTCTCCGACATAACTGAGCATGAGACAAGGTGGGCGTGTGCTGGTGTTTGCAGAGGCTGTGCCGGAGGTGCTGCTTTGTGAGGGCGAGTCTGCCTTCCAGGCGCTCCCTGCGCCTTAGCCCTCACCCTGTTCTGCACCCCTGAGTCTTAGTTGTGGGGACACCGGGTCGCCATGACAGAGGCGGCGGTCCTGTTTGGATTCTGGGTTGTGAAGGAAAGCAGCTGCCATTTAAGAATGGTGATTTACAGTCAAAAGTTAGTTGGGATTTAGATTAATTATAATGCACATGAAATTCTTACATCCACAAAATGCTCATGGCAGTTGAATGCAGTTCCAGGCTTCTCTCCCACTCGCATCCCAGGTCCTGCGTATCAACGAGTCACGCTGCCTCTGCTTCTGGCACCCAGGGCCTGCCCCCCTCCCCGGCCCGCTTCCCCCTGCTGCCCCATCCAAGCCCCAGCCTCTCAGGGAGTCTCCTGCTCTACGCTCTCCTTGCAGTCTCTTCTCAGCAAGCGCCTGAGGTGAGCCTGTGGAAATGCGCATCCTAGCATGGGCCTCTCTGCCCCAGTGCCAGCCCAGTGGGGCAGAGTGGGCCGGGCCGGGCAGCTAGGGAGGGTGCATGGGGAGTTTGGCCCATCGTCTTTTCAGTGGTGTGGTATTTCCTTCCTAGGCCACGTGGCTTCAGGAAGTGGCGGAGATAAGCTGGACAGGATCTGTTTTGGCTGGGCAGGCCGGATCCCCTGTGTGAGAACTGCTGGAGGAGGCTGCTCTACGGCAGCAACCTGCTGAAGTCCCAGGTGTGGAGGGGTCACAGAGTGGAGCAGGTGCTAGGGAGAAATACAGGCACCTCCGTATGGGGCAGGTGATAGGGAGAGGTGAGGACTGCAGCCAAGTGGAGCCCACGTGCCCTGTCTGGGAGGCAGCTGCTGCCCGCTGTGGCCCATTCGCATCTTGAGACGGGGTCTGATCTGCTAGATCTGCCACTCTCCCAGCCTCCAGATGGGCTTGTTTTGTATCACTGTGAGTGCACAGATTTGGTGTCTGAACCCCTCGCGTCATCCGTGGCCATTCCCTGTGTGGGTGCTCTCATTTGCCCCATCTCTGCCCTCTGTCTGCCTCGTGGGCCCATCAGTGTCGGGGCTCCTTCCACTCCAGAGTGGCCTGGTATATTTTTGCTCCAGGTGTGGGTTCAACAGTTTCTTCAAGACGCCTGGGTTTGGGCTTCCTGTTCTTAAAGGCTGGCAAGAAATTGACATTAATAATGATGAGCTCTGCTGTGGCCCAGTGTGTTCCTGTGGCCGAGCACCGCCCTGTGTGGGACTGGCCTGTGCTTCCAGGGCCTGCTGGGCATATGGACAGTGCAGTGAACGTGGCCAGATGGTTGCCTTCCGCTTTGGGGCAGCCACCCAAGTAATGTCCTGAAGGTGCTTTCCCTGAGAGCTGCTCGGCAGGGTTTCACCCGCAGGTGCCTGTCGGGACCAGGTGTGGGCTCACAGACGGCAGAGTGGGCTCGATTTGCTGTCAATTGTGTTTGACCTTGGCGAGTTGTGGGGTGGGCCCACGATGGGGGCCAGGGTTTCTGGAACAGGCCATGTCTAATACATGAAAGCACAGATTTCCCTGGGCCCTCTGCCTCTGCTGGCACATGGCCCCTGATGCTATGTGCATAGACTGAAATGCCTGCTTGCTTAGGAGAGCGTACCTTCTGAGGACACAAACCATCTGTATGATTTTTATCTGATGCCTTTGGGGTGAGCTTGGAGTCAGATCACTGGGGTTTGAATCCTGGTGTGGCTGTGTCCAAGTTTGGAATCTTGGGCCAGCTGTCCCCCCTTCCTGTGCCTCATGTTCCGCATCGTCAGCATGGAGACCTGGAACTGTCTCCCTCAGGGTTATGAGGAGTAAATGGGCAGACACGCGTGCATCCCTCAAAACAAGGGCTGGCCCCAGACAGTGTGGATTCTGAAGCTATGTGTCAGGTCGGACAGCGCCTCCCAGATGTCAGTGTCAGGTCAGACAGGTGCCTCCTGGGTGTCAGTGTGTCAGGTCAGACAGCGCCTCCCAGATGTCAGTGTCAGGTCAGACAGGCGCCTCCTGGATGTCAGTGTGTCAGGTCGGACAGGTGCCTCCTAGAGTCAGTGTGTCAGGTCGCACAGCGCCTCCTAGAGTCAGTGTGTCAGTTTGGACAGGTGCCTCCTAGAGTCAGTGTGTCAGGTCAGACAGGCGCCTCCTGGATGTCCAGTTACACCATTCAGTGTGTCCCTTTCTTCTTTTCTCTCCTCTCTCTGATGTGGGATGCAGGTAGCCTAAGCAGTGACTTAACACCTGTACCAAATACCTGCCCACCCCTCTTTCCTGATTCAGACCCCTGTCTCCTCCCAGCAGACTCAACAGCTGATCCTGGTGCCAGCCGTGCAGCCCTCGTGAGGTCATGTCCTAGCGTCTGGCCCCGGCACGCGGTGGGCTCTCAGGAAATGCTGGCTGAGTGGAGTTGTTGTCCACCGGGGTGGGGGCGTCTTCACCCAGCACGTGCTGGGGTGGGAGCGAGTGCACCTGTGATGGTGTGCAGTATGTGCAGAGGCTTTTTTTCCTGTCCCTGGTCCCAGCCTCCAGGCGTTTCCAGCCAGCCTTAACTTCCCACATGGGTGTCTGAAACCATTCACGAGGTCTCACTTTTTGGGACCTGGATACTTTGACAAGAATCGGCAGCGATGGTTCCTGCACGGTAATTGGAGGTTTTGCTGAACTCTCGTGTCAACTCCAGACAGCAGCTGGCAGCCACTTTCCCTCCTTCTTGCTCAGGAGCCAGGCGTGGAAGTCGAAGCTGCCTTCTGATGGGGGTGAGGAGCAGGGGACGAGTGACCCCGTGGGCCCCAACGTGGTGGTGGGTTCCCCTGTGGCCCCTTGCTGTGCACCGAGTAGGAGCTTCCTGCGCGTGGCCCCTTAAGGGCTTAGCGGTGTCTGCCTGCCGGAGCCCCGGCCAGCCAGGCTCACAGGGCTGTTTGTTTGCAAAGCGAGGGCAAGTTCTTGAGTCTGAGGGCAGAGCAAGCGCTGGGGAACCCTGGCGAGGGAGGCAGTGATCTTTTCTTCCGGTTAAATTAGTGAAGTTGCCAGAGGCCATTGCTGAGGGTTAGCAGTGCGGTGAGAGATTTTTCTCTGGTGAGAGATTTTTCTCTGTTGCTAATGACCGTCTAGGTGGCCGGGTCTGTTCTTTCAGAGGTTAGAGTCAAAATGAGTGGGGAGATGGCTTCTCACCACGTGGCCCTGTTCCCGCCACTGCCTCGGGGGATCTGCAGGGGAAGTGGGTGGCGCTTGCTGCGCTGGCCCAGGGTGGTTCTGGGATTGGGTGTGAGGGGAGCCCTGCTCTGATTGCTCTTCTCCTGATCCTGCAGGGTTGCAGAGAGAACCGAGAATGTGCGGGAAGCAAGCAGGGGCGGAGTTAGCAGTACAGCTGGGGCCGGTATGGAAGTAAGGAAAGAGCCCAGGTCTGGCTGATGGGTGCGCTGTGGGGGGAGGTGCCCAGTGACAAAAAGCGTGACACTTCGTCAGTCACGTGCCTGTACTGTAACCATGGAGTCTCCGCTCACTGAATCCTCATGGCAGCCTCCATGCCCCGGAGGCCCTCATCTTTGCTGTACAGATGAGGAAATGGAGGCCCAGGCATTGACTTGCCCAAGGTCACACAGCCAGCAGGGGCAGAGCAGGGATTGGGGCCCAGGTTCTGTGTCACTTGCCTCTTGGTTGTCAGGGGAGTTTGGGACCGGGGCAAGCTGGAGACCCCGTGCCCCAGTGAAGGTGGACCAGCTGTCACCATGTGGGGGTGACTCTAAATATTCTGTCATTTTCATCTTTTTTATATTAAAATTCATTTTTGAAAATTTATTTTTAAGAGAGAGAGAGGTGCTCCATCTGCTGGTTCACTCTCCAAATGCCTAAACAGTAGGGCTGATCCAGCCCACAGGCAGGACCCTGGAACTCCATCTGGGTCTCCCACGAGAGTGGCAGGGACCCAGGCACTAGGACCATCATCTGCTGTTTCCCAGGTGCATTAGCAGGAAGCAGAAGCGAGAGATCCCAGGCACTCTGATGCGGGTTGTGGGTTTCCTAAGCAGTGGCTTACCTGCTGCGCCACGGTGCCTGCTCCGATTTATTTGTGTATTTGAAAGCCAGAGTAACAGCGAGTGTGAGTGAGCGAGCTTTCACCTGCTCATTCACTCCCCAAATGGCCACTAGAGCACGGGCTCAGCCAGGCCGAAGCCACGAGTCTAGAACTTCATCCTGGTTTCCTATGTAGGTGCAGGGGCCCAGATACTTGGGCCATCAGCCACTGCCTTCCCAGGGGCATTAACAGGGAGCTGGATTGGAAGTGGCGCAGCTGGCACTGTGCTCAGATGTGGAATGTTGGCGTTGCAAGTGGCAGCTTGACCTGCTGTGCTGCAGTGCCAGTCTCTCTTCCTGCTGCCCATTTTTTGGATTCTGTAATACTTAGTATTTTTTCATGTACCATGCAGTATTTCTACAGGTATACAGCGCACAAATGATGAAATTGAGCTGTTAGCACTTCCGTTTCCTGGGTTTGTGTTTGTAGCCTGCAGCTCCTGTCTCTGTTTGTACACAATCTCGTCCTTCACTGGGTACTGAAGTCACCTCGTAAAATATCCCAGCGCAGACTTCCTCGGTGGCCCAGGCCGCTGTGGATGGGGGCGAGGCCTGGAGGCCCATGGTTTGCAGCTTTTGGGGAGGCGCCATGCAGGGCCCTGTGGGGGACGGTGGATGGGGACAGCAGTGGGGATCCCATGTCGCCCTGCATCACCCCACGTGAGACTCCCATGACGCCCTGTATCACCCCACGCGAGACTCCCATGTCGCCCTGCATCACCCCACGCGAGAAGCCATTCTCGGGCCATGGGAGGCCTTTGGAGTAGCAGAGTTTGTATGCCTTTCACCCAGCCTCTGAGAGGCTGTGTCTTAGCTGAGGTCTGAGTAATGGGAGGGAAGGAGCCGGGGTAGCTCCCTGCTGGGGAGAGTAGGAAGTACAAAGGCCCTGGGGCAGGGGTACAGCTGTGTTCAGCATGGGGGCGGGCGTGGGAGATGAGGACAGCTGTGATGGTGCTGGGGCCAGACCAGGGAGTGCACGTCTGCTCCAGGACGACTTGGGCTCTTTCTCTCAGCGCGGTGGGAGCCGTGCTGTAATGGCTGCAGACCTTGGCTTCTTTCAGTATGGAAGTAAGGGAAGAGTCCAGGTCGCAAAGTGAGCAGGAAAAAGCACCGGCAGAGCTCTGTGGCCCTCAGATGTGGACAGGGGACCCCGGAGCCGGGCATTCCTCAGGGAGCTGGGACCTCCAACTGCCCTGTTACACCTCTGTCACCTGCTGTGGCTGCGGGCCTGGGGTATGGCGCCGTTGCTGGTCAGCCTGGGCTCTGTCCACGAGCCTGGGAGGACTTGGGGTTGGAAAGGTCTAGCTGTTGGCAAGCACTCCCCAAGTGTGGAAGGGCACGAATGGTCAGCCTTGGTGGGCGTGCAAAGTAGGAAAGTGTGGGGCATGCAGAAGGAGGGGCATGGTCACGCCTATCCCTGCCTGCACCTCCCTCCCTGCAGTGGGGGGCTCAGGACCAGGCTAGGGCATTCCGAGAACCCCGGTGAGAAAGCTCACCTCCTCTTTCCCAGCCTCCCGGGCCCATGGCCCACTCACCTGCTGATGTGACACAGGGGACCGTTCAGCAGGGCACGTCCCTCCCTTGTTGTCCACTCCTCCTGCATCGTCAGCCCGTTGAGACCCCCACCTGCTGACCTGGAGTGCTCCAGCCCCGAGTTGCTCTGTGCCGCTGGCAGCCTCGGGCCCAGCTGGTCCGAGGGCAGGATCTTCACTCAGCCTGTCCAGCATCTGCCTGAGAGAGTTCAGGTTTGTGGTCAAGGAGGAAAGGCCAAGGGGTCACATGTGAGAAGCGGTATTTCTGACTTCAAAGATCTGTTGAGTTTGGCAGGCTGCGCCCCAGGCCCCCCAGAGCTGGCACTTGCGGTCAGTGCCGAGGGCACTTGAGCTTCCTGAGTCCCCGGCTCCACTGGGCCCCTCTGAGGCTGTCAGCTGACTTCAGGCTGTGGCCCCTACCCGGCCCAGCTCCCAGAGCATTTCAAGGGTGAGGCCCCAGGGGACTTGGAAACCACACCACAGAGAGGCAGGGGTGTAGGAAGAAGAGTGTGGCCCCTTCCCTTCTAGCTCTTAGACCCTAGGAAAGTGCGTGAGCACCTGTCTGTTTCCTTACAGCAGAGCTGGTGGGGGTCCCGGGGTCGCCCGGGAACTAGAATGGGTGAGCACAGCGTACCGGTGGGCCCTGTGTGAATACAGTTCACTGCAGTTTGAATTCATGCAGACGACTCCATGACACACAAGGAGGCCTGTTGGCTGATGTGCACAGGCACCATACATGTGCTTGTGTGGACGCCTGCGTCTGCCAGACGGGAAAACCCGACGTGAGCCGGGTGGTCTCTGCAGCCCCTTGCCTGCACGTGGGCTGGGAGCAGGGCTTTGGCTTGGTCCTTGCTCTGCCACTCATGGTGGCGGTGTCCTTGCTGTACATTTTTTTTGTAATTTTTAAAAAACTTATTTAATAAATATAATTTTCCAAAGTACAGCTTATGGATTACAATGGCCTTTCCCCCCCATAACTTCCCTCCCACCAGCAAGCCTCCCATCTCCTGCTCCCTCTCCCATTCCATTTGCATCAAGATTCATTTTCAATTATCTTTATATACAGAAGATCAATTTAGAATATATTAAGTAGAGATTTCAACAGTTTGCACCCACACTGAAAAACAAAGTGGAAAATACTGTTTGAGTACTAGCTATAGCATTAATTCACATTGTACAACACATTAAGGACAGAGATCCTACATGGGGAATAAGTGCACAGTGACTCCTGTTGTTGACTTAACAAATTGACATGCTTGTTTATGGTGTCAGTAATCTCCCTAGGCTCTTGTCATGAGTTGCCAAGGCTATGGAAGCCTTTTGAGTTTGCTGACTCTTATTTAGACAAGGTCATAGTCAAAGTGGAAGTTATCTCCTCCCTTCAGAGAAAGGTACCTCCTTCTTTGATGGCCCATTCTTTCCACTGGGATCTTGCTCACAGGGATCTTTCATTTAGGGTTTTTTTTTTTTTTTTTTTTTTTTTGCCACAGTGTCTTGGCTTTCCATGCCTAAAATACTCTCATGGGCTCTGCAGCCAGATCCGAGTGCCTCAAGGGCTGATTCTGAGGCCAGAGCTTACTGTAACTTCGCCTGGAGCCCTGAGCTCGGGCTGCTGGGTGGGCGGTGATTGCTGAGGTTGGCCTGGTTGCAGTGAGGGCCCAGACTTCCAGCAGCCCAGAGCCACAGCTCCTAGCTGAGTGGAAGTGAGAGGGTAAACAAGGAAGCGGGCACAAGGATGGTTTCTTAAAACAGGGTAACTCTTTGTGGAGGCTTGGAAGCCACTTAGCTGTGGAGAGGAGATCCATGTGGTATTTCCAGACATGGGAAGCAGGGCAGCAGAGTGGGCAGGACACGGTGACGCAGCTCAATCAGCAGAGTGGGCGGGACACGGTGATGCGGCTCAATCAGCAGTGTGGGCGGGGCATGGTGATGTGGATCAATCAGCATGGCTCCCACCATTGCTGCGCTATGTGAACATGTGAGTCGCAGAGGGACCGAGAGCAGTGCCAGTTAAGTGAGGCACAGAGTTTGGAAGGGGCACCATGGATCGTTGCAGAAGTAGGTGTCGAAACAGCACAGAATCAGCGCACTGTGTGCACTGTCATTAAGGTAAGCTACACAGCAGGGTGAACCCTGAGAGATGGGGCGACCTCTAGCGCCAGGAGGGGGGTGGGGAGGGGCCCTGGGGGCTTGCACTGCATCTGCAGTAGCTGGGTTCTCGTGGTGGGTGATTGGCGTGTGTATGTTCGTTTAGTACTGACGCCCTTCAGTTTGGATCAGTGTTTGTGCCAGCCAGGTTGGGAAGTTGCTGGAGAGGGTGTCCTGGGACTTCCTTGCTGGTGTGGACCCTTTCCCCAGAGGTCATCAGAGTGAGCCCCAGTTCAGGTGGGCAGAGCTGTGTCCTGGTAAGACAATCAGCTGGACACAGGTGGCTTTTGTCCTGCTTCCATCCTGGTGGCCTTGGGTAGAGCCGTGCCCTCTCTCAGTGTCTGTGTCCTTGGCTGTGAAGTGGGGAGAATGCGCTTCTGTGACTACCTGACTGGGGGGTGCAAGCACTGGCCGGGGAGACGGGGCACCGAGCGAGCAGAGCCCGGGCTGGGGCGTGGCAAGCATGCAACACGCAGAGGCTCTTGATGCTCTTGAGGGCGGCAGCAGGGGTTCCAGCTGCCCAGCGAGAGGGACCGGGAGGAGGACAGGGCCTTCCGTGGAGGGCTCCATGCCCGTGAGGCTGCCATTGAAGTTGAAGCCCAGGAGGACCAGTTGGTTTGAGCCACACTGGCTGGGCTGGAAGGCTTCTCTTCTGTTGCCCTTCTCGGCCACAGGCTGGCCCTGGCCTCAGGCTCACCACAGAGCTGGCTGCGGATGCTGACCCCAGCCTGACCTCCCCACTTGGCCTAGACAGGCACAGCCTGCGGTTCTCCTCCGGTTGGGTTGACTGCCCTCTCTCCCATAGAGGGAGTGCTGGGGCCCTCTCTCTACAGATGCAGTCAGTGGACCAGAGTGGGCGGGTGCTCGGTTCAAAGGAGAGAGCGCACCACAGGCGGTGCCCCAGACGCCGAGGGCGCGGCCCTCCTGGGACCGCATATGTCCCTGCTCGTCCTGCGGGCTGGGTCTGTCCGGCCCCAGGTGCTGCTGGATCCTCGGGTGTGCACTGCTGGCCCGTGAGCGGGAGCCGTTCTTGGGCTGCTTGATGTTTGGTACTGGGCAGCTTGGGTTTGTGGACATGGTCCGAAAAGCCAGGTGGCCACAGCTGGGGACTCTGGACTCGGAGAAGCTGAGGCTGGGAGCTGCTCTGCCGGCTGGAGCAAACGGCAGCCTGCCCTGTGGGTGGTTCGGCTTGTCCAGGTGACCCTGAGGGAGCCCACACGATCTGGGCGGCACAGCCATGCTCCTTGTTCTGCCGCCTTCCTCTCCCCTTTGCCTGAGAAGTAGACTGGGATGCTGTGTCCCAGCAGGTGAAATCTGTTTCCCGGCTTCTTGCAGAGTCAGGCTCTCCTGTATTATCCACAGGACCCAGGTCAATGATGGGCAGAGAAAGGCTGATGTGGTTCTGGGTGTTGTTGGTTTCAAGAGACAGAATTTCTCACATGGGAGGTGGAGCATCTTGGTGCTTGTTTTTGGAAAGAGGAAGGATACATACGGCTTGAGATGTGGCCTGATCAAGGGTTCATCTGGTGTTACCAGCACTGAATATTTCTCCTTGTCTTGCCTTTCCCCTGGGGATTGGCTTAATTCTCCACCTCCACTTGGTGGGTAAAATGGCTTCTGAGTAAAGCCCAGAGGGAACAGAATTCTTGTCAAAGATTCCAGACAGAAGTCTCAGGCCTCATTGTGGGTGGCCTGCACTGGGTCTCTGCTTAGGCCTGGGTCAGTGTCTGTTCTCAGAAATGAGCATGGGGCCTGAAGTGCAGAGGGAGACTGGAGGCAGGGCCCAGGGGAAAACCAGCTCGGCCACTACCCAGTGCCCAGGGGTCGCCCGAGGAGCTGGGCTCAGGCAGCTCCCTCGGGACCAGGCAGGCCGACTCTGAGCTCTGCACTGAGCCCACCTTGCTCCCGGAGTCCCTTGCTGTGCTGGCTGGTGAGGGCAGCCGGCCCCCGCAGCCTGGTTCTCAGGGCACTGGAGGGAAGACAGGGGCACATACATGGCTGGCCTCGGCTAAATCTAGATCGATTCTGTTGGAGCTAATTGTAATCTTTACTTGGTCCCTAGTGATTCATTCTTATCGCTCTTATTATAGCTGAGAAAATTAATTTTTATTCTCCCATAAAGGTGGCTGTAATAATCTGGGTTCAGGGAGGAGATTACTCTAATAAGATTTGCCAGCAGGCTTGGAAGCAGTCAGCTTCCATTAGCATGTGGAAGCAGCCTGTTGCGCTCCAAAGAATGTTCGGGGGTCCGTGGGGACTGCCTGGGTGAGCTCAGCTCGCAATGGGGTGGGGTTGTTTGCTCTGGGAAGAGCCCATGCACGTTTTACTCCTGCCTCCTGCCTTTAAGGCCATGAAGGCTCCAGGAGTGGGAGCTGGGCAGACATCAGCATCCTCTGGCCCACGGAACGGAAGTAGATGATTTAAACAAACCCTAAGCCTGCCCTGGGGGCCCCACGCAGGCCATGACGTGTGGGGCTTGCGGAAATTCAGGACGTGCACAGCTTTGTTAACGGAGCTGAGCGCAGACCTGGGATCTGCAATTTGTAATTCCAAATCCTCGAAGCTTTGCAGGCCACGGGGCTTTGGTCAACTGTCATCAGACTCTCGGACGGCACACGCTGCCCTGAGCTCATGCAGCACACTCGTCACTCCCCCTCTGCCTTTACTTGGAGCTGTTCATGTTTTAGGGTGCAGAAGTGGCCCCAGGCCCCACCAAAGGTATCACTGATATTCAGAATTTGTACTGTTTTGCCATTCTCAGTCAGAAAGATGAAGAACGAGAGCCTGGCCCAGGCATGTGGCCTGCTGGCTGAGACGCTTTTGTCCTGGATCAGACTTCTACTTCCAGCTCCAGCTCCTGCTTCCTGCCAGTGTGGGTCCTGGGGGGCAGCCAGGCAGGGCTCACGTGGCTGTTCTGTGCTACCCCTCAGGAGAGCCGGATTGAGTTCCTGGTCCTGGCCTCAGGCCAGCCCCAGACATTTCAGCATTTGCACTGGCACATGGTGACTCTGTCTTTCCACCTCAAAAAAAATCAAATTAAGAAGAACAAAGGGCATAGCGAAGAGGTGCTGACCTGTGTACATGCAGTGCAGACTCATTTCTTATCCGTGTGCAGGCAGCGCAGTAGGATGCATTCTGGGAAGTGGAATTTCTCAGTCAAAAGCTAGATGCAGATTGATTTGAGATGGGTTTTGTCAGATTCTGTTCTGCTTCTTTTAGTGATGAGTCAGGGTATGTCCCCTTGGCTCACCAAACGGGACCGGGTTATACCCTCATGGCTGCACCAGATGGCACTAGGTTATATCCTCATGGCTGGCCAAATGGGACCAGGTTTTGTCCTCAGAGCCTCACCAAGTGGGGCTAGCCCTCAAAAGTCTGGTCTTGGGGTCCTTGTCAGCCTGAAAGTTGAGATGTGGAATTTCTCAGTTTTGGGTAAAAATATCTCAACTTCAGTGGGATTCAAAGAAAACTGCTGTGGGCCAGTCCCTGCCCTGAGCCCACGGGAGTAGATGTTACCGCCTCTGAAGTGTAAAACAGCACCTCTGATGGATTTCTGTTGAGGGAGCTGGTTAACAGGGAAGACACTGTAGCCCAAGGCACCACCTCCTCCATAGGTGCAGCTTTTGCTGACTGAATACATAATGCAGATGATTGCTCAGGATGTACCTGGCAGTTGCTTACTTTTCTACGGCCTGGGAACATATGGGCAAGGTGAAAACACCCACCCGAGAAGCCAGAGGACAGCACGGCCTCCTGATCGACAAGGAGCCTTCTGAGTTCTCATCCAGTGCGGGGCAGACGGTGTGGCTGGGTGAACAGCGTTCTCAGCCCAGGCAGGAGCAGTGTGGGTGGAAACCTTCATCCGCGGCCCCGGGAATGTGTTTCTGGTACAGATCACCTTGTTTCGGTCTAGCTGCAAGAAGCGGCAGCATTGGAGCAATGATTAGAAATTAATCTGTTCATCAATATATTTATCCACTAAGTATCCAGAGAATTACTATTTGAATTCATGGATTGTGGCATTTGAAAATTATTGATCAGAGATTGGACATTTTTGGGAAGAATTTGAGAGATGTGGGCCCCTGTCCTCTGACAGAAGCCAACTTATTTTATGATGAGAAGTAGAGGTTTGCTCTGACGGAAGCCGACTCACTTTATGATGAGAAGAGGGGTTTGCCTCTGTGTTATGCCTCCTGGGCTCTTTGTGTGTCAGTCTCTAAAGGGATGTTCTGGGGTTTTTGTTTGTTTTTGTTTCCAACTTTTCAATTGGAACTTTTTGGTTTACTGTTTTGTGGGAGTTTCGTTTGTTTCTACAAAAGTTGTGGGATCACAGGAAATGCCATGGGCTCTACTTTTGTGTGCCTCATGGAGTGAGTTGTGAGTATATGAGCATCTCTCATATTGGAAGCAGCAGCTTGACTGACAGCTCAGAGCCTGCCTCTCTGGCTCCCTGGGGTCCAGGGTCCTGATCCCACCCTGTGGCCCTGCAGCTCTGAGCTCCATGCTCAACACAGAATATTTCCTGGCAGTTCCTGGCGGTTCATGGCCTCTGTCCTCTCACCACACTGTTTGTGTGGAGAGGAAGAGTCCCCACAAGGGAGGCCCTGGACAAATTCAGGAGTCTCTGTCTCCCTTAGTGGCCTGGACTGGGTCACATGTTCATTTGTCTCCCCAGGGAGAGAAGAGAAATAGATATTGAGGAGACAACTATCAGATAACCAGCAGTAAGTTGAAGCACCATCAAGAGTCCAGAACTTGGCCAGGCTCCCATGCCGTTGAACTCCACGGGAGTCCATTTGTGCTCTCATTGTTTTTGGGGAGCAGAACTATTTGTGCCTTGAGTGATTGGTCTTGGGCTCAGCAATCCCCATCTCAGTGTGTCGGATTCTGCTGAAAAGGCTTCCCGCCCTCCTCATTGACCTGTTTTCAACACAGATAGTATGAGCTCAAAATGGAGCACATTGTGACACTCTGTCGTCCTGGCAACCTGTGTGGCAAACATCAGTTTAGAGTCATTTGATTGGGGTGGGGACAGGAATTAGGAACTGAGGGGATTTGAATGAAGCTGAAGATTTGGCTCCAGACTCTGTAGGAAACATGCAGTGCAGTGTCCAGGCAGGACACCACTTCTGTCCACAGGGAGTGGGCTGGTGTGGTGTGGTCAGGAGGAGGCTTTGCACAGGACCCACAGGGAGGGTCCTCTAAGTCCCATCCGATCGCCCTCCGCAGCTGCACTTGCTGAACAGTTGCTGTTCTCCACGCTACCTTCCTCATGTCCTGCTCCCACACCGTCACCATTATTGCACTTCCTGCCACTACATTGCCCTGGAGACTGACTGCTGAGGCCACCAGCGCTGTTGACAAGTGCAAGGGCTGCTCTCAGGCCGTAGCTTCCTTCCCTCCCCACAGCACTGGGTGTGAGGGCTGCTCCCTCCTTCTCAAACGCCTCTCTGGGTTTCCACTGGCCTTGCTAACACACACCTGCTCTTCTCCCCACAGCACTGGGTGTGAGGGCTGCTCCCTCCTTCGCAAATGCCTCTCTGGGTTTCCACTGGCCTTGCTAACACACACCTGCTCTTCTCCCTACAGCACTGGGTGTGAGGGCTGCTCCCTCCTTCTCAAATGCCTCTCTGGGTTTCCACTGGCCTTGCTAACACACACCTGCACTTCTCCCCACAGCACTGGGTGTGAGGGCTGCTCCCTCCTTCTCAAACGCCTCTCTGGGTTTCCACTGGCCTTGCTAACACACACCTGCTCTTCCCCCCGTCCCCTCGGAGGCCCTGCCAAGCCTTCTGCCTGTAGCAGCCACTCTTCCCGGCTCTCCTTCCTCCCATTCTGCATCTTTGACTCAGGGTCATTCATCCAGTGACTTTCGTCCCTGCCTTGCTTCCGAAGATGCCTGAGTGCCTCCCTCTAGCCAGAGATGTCTCCCGAGCTCCAGCTTCAGCATCTAGCCCATGACCTCCTGAGTAGTTGTCCTTGAGGAGGGCCACGTGGACAAAACTCAGTGCTCCTGCCCCCAGCGGTACCCTTCCCCGCCTCAGTGCTGGCCCAGCCTCCTGTCTGAGACAGCCCCACCTTGCTCCCCATTCTCTTTGCTCTCCCAGCACTGTTTCCCCTCCCACCACGGCCAGTTCATTTCCCTATCTTTCCACACCTCTCGTGTCTTCTCTCCACCCACATTGTGCTTTTCACAGTATGGGGCATTGCAACTGGAAGATTAAGGGCTGATCAAACAAAAACATAGGATCACGGATGCAGCAACCATGATCGTGGGTTGGGCCACACAGGGACAGGCTGTGTTTGTGGGGGTGCAGTCCTTCGTAGCACGACACTTTCCAGAGAGTGGCCACTACCCAGGCAGGACGGGGGTCTTGGAGAAGGGGGCATGTGTCAAGGTGCAGTCATCAGCAGTACCATGGTGGGGCAGCTGCGGTTTGGGGTCTATTATAGCCACCCAAGATATTTTTCCTATCTGAGTGACAGGTGTTGGGTGCACTTTCTTGTGGTATGCAAAGCAGGCAGACTCTAAGTAGCTAAAATATGCTTATTTGGGCTACATTTGAAACAGTGGGTATGTAAAGCTTCAATTTTGGCACTGGTAGGCTTGGAGCTAGTGGTTCTAGCATGTTCTGAAGAAGTACATATACAAGGGTCTGTGTAAGGCAGGAAGGACCTGATCCCAAGCACTCTGATAGGGAATGCTGGCGTCCCAGGAGCAGGTTCACCTGCTGCATCACAACACCCTCCCCTCCATCACCGCTCTGAATTTCCAACTTTGTGTAGACTTGCGTGGCTTGGATTTTTTTGTGAGTTGACTCATCCTTTATTTCAGCGATGAAAAGAGAACAGGAAGACTAATCAGGGGCCAGGTTTGCAGGTGGACTCCACTTGGGCATTGCTATGAATGTACAGTCACAGGTTGGTCATGGAGTCATCTCATGGTGTGTTCCGTGTGACACAGAAGAAAACTAAACCTCAGGGGAAGGACCGACTTGTCTTGGGACATAAATCCAGCTGATGGCAGACCTGGGGCTCCTGGGCAGACCTGAGGCAGCCTCAGCTGCCTCCCAGCCCCACCACACAGAGCTGTCAGGGTTACTTAGTGAATCTCGCTCTCTTATTTAAACAGTCTCCAAGGTGTCCAATTTAGAATAAATATAAATGGAAATTAGAACAAGGTCATCACAATCCCCTACTGTGTAACAGCTGACGATGCCTATAGGAGATCAAGATTGCTGTCACTGAGAGATGTATAGTATCTGTTTAATGACACTCCTCCTGCGTCTGGTGCTACCAGGAGCTCTTCTTGTTGATTTCACAGCTCTCGGCTGTGCATCTCTGACTGTTGTTGCTCCGTTCTCTCAACAGCAAGGTATCCATGAAGGAAGAGCTATGCAGTTTGTTCCAACTTTTCTGTATGAGCAGGACCCAGCGCTGCAAGCTGTGTGATGTGTTCATCGCCACTGTGAGTTGCTGTAATAGATGTACTCCCAGCAGAGGCTCAACACCCTAAACTCATCCTGAGATGATTTCTTGCTGTGTGCAGCGTGGATGCTCATGTTTGGCAGGGACATGGGCTGGTTGGACATGCCCTGGGCCCTCGGCTCATTTTCCCTGCTGAACTGGGCCCCAGTGTGATAGGCCACACTTCGGATCATGTCTCATTGGCCAGAACTGGCCTGGTGGTGACACTGGGATCTAGGAGAGGCTGGGTAGTCACCGGCTGAGCATTCACATATGGTGTAGCACGTGGCATAGTTTTCAGGGGCCTCCTCCATGACCCACTGACTGGTGGCTGTCTCTCCATACAAGTGCTGATTTATTTATTTATTTGAAAGGCAGAGAGACAGGGAGGGAGACACAGAGAGAGATCTTCCATCCACTGGTTCATTCCCCAGATGGCCTCAGCGGTTGAGGCTGGGCCAGGGCGAAGCTGAGAGCCAGGAGCTTCTTCTGGATCTCCCATGTGGATGGCAGAGGCACAGCTAATGGGCCATCTTCTGATGCCTTCCTAGGCGCTTTAGTAGGGAGCTGGATCAGAAGTGGAGCAGCCGGGCCAGGAATCTCTGTACCACCATGCTGGTGCCTCACTCTTTACCAGGGGTGGGGAAGCATTTATTCTGTCAAGGGCCATCTGGAGATTTATGACATCATTCATGGGCCATGCAAAATTATCAACTTAAAAATCAGCCTGCTGGGGCGGGTGCTGTGGCTTAGCGGGTAAAGCTGCCCTGCAGTGCCGGCATTCCACATGGGCACCTGTTCGAGTCCCGGCTGCTCCACTTCCAATCCAGCTCTCTGCTGTGGCCTGGGAAAGCAGTAGAAGATGGCCCAAGTCCTTGGGCCCCTGCACCCACATGGGAGACCCAGAAGAAGCTCCTGGCTTCGGATCGGCCCAGCTCTGGTCATTGTGGCCAATTGCGGAGTGAACCAGCGGATGTAAGACCTCTCTCTGTCTCTCTGCCTCTCCTTTCCTCTGTGTAACTCTGACTTTCAAATTAATAAAAAATCTTAAAATAGAACTTGGGGCTGGCGCCGTGGCGCAATAGGCTAATCCTCTGCCTGTGGCGCCGTCACACTGGGTTCTAGTTCCGGTTGGGGTGCCAGATTCCGTCCCAGTTGCCCCTCTTCCAGGCCAGCTCTCTGCTGTGGCCCGGGAGTGCAGTGGAGGATGGCCCAAGTGCTTGGGTCCTGCACCCCATGGGAGACCAGGAGAAGCACCTGGCTCCTGCCTTCAGATCAGCGCAGTGTGCCGGCTGCAGCGGCCATTGCAGGGTGAACCAATGGCAAAGGAAGACCTTTCTCCCTGTCTCTCTCTCTCACTGTCCACTCTGCCTGTCAAAAAAAAAAAAAAAAAAGAACTTGGGATCTTCTCAAAGCATTAAACAATCAGCCTGCTGTAGATACATTGACTTTAGTCCCCTTGCAGTTGCCTTGGCAGGGCCAGACCGGATGATTTTGTGGGCTTTCTCTGGCCTGCAGACTGGATGGTCCCCACTCTGCTTAGGCTAAGGGTGCTCTCCTCCTCCACGGCCAATTTCTGGTGTCTGTTTCATGCTTCCTCCAGCTTGGCTGGCTTGGGGCCTGTGCTGACAGAGCCTACTGATCCTCAAAGCTTTGTGAGCCCGTGGTGCAGACGCACCTGCCGGGGCAATTGTGTGTGTCCTTGAACCCCTTCTCCGAGGCAGCGGCCTCGGCGCTCCTGCTTCTCGTTCTACAGCTCTCCACGGTCCTCCTGCCTGGGCTTGTTGAGTTACATGTGCTCAGCACCGGGTGCCAGCCCTTCTTCTTCCTTCTTCTCAGGACTGTTTGGCTGCAGGTAACCCTGGCCACCATGGCTACAGCACTTTAACAAGATTTTTTTTTAAAGATTTGATTGAAAGGCAGAGTTAGAGAGGAGAGACACAGAGAGAGAGGTCTTCCCTCTGCCAGGTCACTTCCCAAGTGTCTGCAATGCCCAGGGCTGGGCAGCCCGGAGTCAGGAGCCAGAGCTTCTTCCCGATCTCCCACATGGATGCAGGGGCCCAGGAACGTGGGCCATCTCTGCTGATTTCTCAGGCCGTTGTCAGAGAGCTGGACTGGCAGTGGAGCAGCTGGGACAGGAATTGGCACCCATGTGGGACGCCGGCACTGCAGGCACAGCACCGGTCCCTCTGTTCACTCTTGGTCTCTGCTGTCGCTCGCTCCCACCTTCCTGAGTTGCTTCCTTAGCGTGTCGCTTTGGTTCTCATGGCGGCACAGCGGCTGCCCTCCCCCTCCCCCTCGGCTGCAGCTCCAGCACCACGCTTGGATGGTCGGCAATTCTCTGGAGGGTCAGTCTGATCCCCTTTGAGAAGAGCTGGATTTTGAAGAGTTAGACGGGATAAATACCAAGCAGTCTGCCTGCTCGGCAGGAGGCCTACCGTGAGCGGGGGTCCCAGCCGCAGCGTTCAGCCACTTCCTTTGCTGGCAGCCCCACTTTTCACCCTGTCCTCGCTATATGTGCTGCCATTGAGTTCAGAGCCCTCTGGGCGCCCAGTGGGCAGAGTAGCCCCCAGGCCCTCTGCAGCGCACACAGGACATTGTAGCTCAGGGCGTCCCTGCGGTTTTGTGCTCAACACGGTTTTCATCCACGCATTGTCTTCTTCCACCCGTGCTGAAGGATTTTATCCTCAGACGCCCCCCTCCATTTCCCCTGCTACCAGGTGGATTCCCTCCTGAAATTTGCTTTTGTTGCAGTGGGATTTCTGTGGAGAAGCAAGGGCTGAGTAGGACCAGGCTTCCATGCAGAACCATATCCCTTGGCTTGCTTTCTAAAGTAAGCATGTCAGTTGCTCTCTTGGACTAAACGAGCTGCACACATTCCTCCTGGAAGACTCAGGAAGATTGTACATGGGCGATGCGGCAGGAGGCTGACAGGCCTTGCAGTCTCCACACACGAGCCTCACCCTGGCTGCGGTGTCCACTTGGGGTTTGGTGTGGGCATCTTCACAAGATGGCCCTAAAATTAACTTGGAATAAAGCAGACAGGCAAGGCTGGTGATTGGAGCTTGGTGAAGGGTATCAGCCCCTCTGTGTTAGTTTTATAACAAAATGGCACAGAGAGGCTGGCACCATACGAGCACCAGGTTGAGTCCTGGCCGCTCCACTTTTGTTCTAGCTCCCTGCCAATGCATCTGAGAAAGCAGCAGAAGATGGCTCAGATGCTTGGGTTCCTGCCACCTATGTGGGGTCTCCAGATGGAATTCCAGGCTCCTGGCTTCAGTCTGGCACAGCCCAAGATGTTGTACCCTTTTGGGGAATGGGCCAGTGCTTGGAAGATCTTCCTGTCTCTCTAACTCTGCCTTTCAAATAGATAAATGAACCTTTTTTTTTTCTTTTAGAAAAGTGCCACAGATTGGGTGACTTACATCACAGAAGCTGTTTTCTCACAGTCCCGGAGGCTACAGATCCATGCCCAGGGTGTGGGCAGGACTGCTTCTCTTGCGGGCCCTCATCTGCCTTGTGGGTGGCCACGGCCTCCCTGTTCCTCATGAGGTCATCCCTCTGTGAGTCCCTGTCCTGAGCTCTTCCTAGGAGGACAATGGTCATACAGGATTAGGACCCACCTCATTTTAACTAATTATTGTTTTTGTTTTTTTTTTTGACAGGCAGAGTTAGATAGAGAGAGAGGGAGAGAAAGGTCTTCCTTCCATTGCTTCACCCCCCCAAATGGCCTCTATGGCTGGCGTGCTGCACCCATCTGAAGCCAGGAGCCAGATCTGAAGCCAGGAGCCAGATGCTTCCTTCTGGTCTCCCATGCGGGTGCAGGGCCCAAGCACTTGGCCATCCTCCACTGCCTTCCCAGGCCACAGCAGAGGCTGGACTGGAAGAAGAGCAACAGGACTAGTACCCGGCGCCCCGACCGGGACTAGAACCCGGAGTGCCGGTGCCACAGGCAGAGGATTAGCCTAGTGAGCCATGGCGCCAGCCAACTAATTTTTGTTTTAAGACCCTTATCTCAAAATCCAGTCACAGTCTAAGGTATAGAGGGCTCAGGCTTCAGCGTGAACAGTTTGATCCATGACCCCCTTACATGATAAACCGTGTTATGAGTCCACAGTGATTTCAGGTGTGATGTGTGGGCATGAGTGAGGTCACGGAGAAAAGGGGCTAAACTGGTTGCTTTTGAGTAGACTCTGGACTTACCAGGACTTAAATATTTCAGACAGTAAACATCGGGAATTGTGGGAAGGGGCTGTGCACACTTGGTTCAGAGGAAAGTGGCTAGCTATTTGGGAAAAAATATCTCTAAGACCACGGCTGAGGCATTAAACAGAAACACACGGGAAGAGTGGGTATCAGTGGGTCTAAGTGAATCGAAAGTGGTGAGAACGTGTGTGCCTCTGGTGCTCGGTATTCAAATTTAACGAAGATAAATCCAAACCATGAAGTCAAATGCATTCCTTTTGCTGGGTGATTTCAGTGCACACCAGTTTTAAACTTCTGTTTGATTCTCATTTCACATGAGACACCAAAAGAAATTCCAGATGGATTCAGAAATTAAATATAAAAACGTAGACGCACATGCATAGGACCCGTATGCCCGCCGTGGAGAGGTGAAGGTGTAGGTGCGGGTGTGTTTGATCTTGAGGTGTTAGGGAGAGCTGGCTCAGCACAGGGGCCGTGGTGATCATAAAAGAGATCAGTGGTCTTTCAATGTTTTAAGTCTCATGCGCTTGCCTGTGATCATCTGTGTAGAATGTTTGCACCCCCAAAATGGGGGCCCACGTGCTCGGCCAGTTGACTCCTGCCAGGACCTCGGCTGGTCGAGAAGAAAGCACGTTCATGAGGACAGTGTGGAGGGCAGGGTTCTCGGGAGCCATTTTTCTATTGAGCGAGGCCGCCCCGCAGCAGCCAGTGGCCCCTGGCCCCACCACTTGCTGTTCTGCAGGACACCCTGTACTTGGCAGTGCTTTGCTGTTACAGGCCTGCCTCCCGTGGACCAGGGGCGTGTCCCAGGACCTTTCCCAGTGTACTGTGAGCATGCGTCGTGGCCCTGAGCTGCCTGTCAGGAGTGCTTCACCCGTTGCTTTCCTTGTACAGGTGGGGTCCGCCTGTGAGCTCATGCTGGATTTGAGAGCAGGGGGCTCCGAGCCACCCCGCAGCCCTCCCTCAGCCCTCACCTTGCAGACCGCCCTCAGCCCTCACCCTGCAGCCCGCCCTCAGCCCTCACCCCGCAGCCACCCTCAGCCCTCACCCCGCAGCCACCCTCAGCCTGCCCTCAGCCCTCACCCCACTGCCCGCCCTCAGCCCTCACCCCGCAGCCCTCCCTCAGCTCTCACCCCGCAGCCCTCCCTCAGCTCTCACCCCGCAGCCCTCCCTCAGCCCTCACCCCGCAGACTGCCCGCAGACCGCCCTCAGCCCTCACCCTGCAGACCGCCCGCAGACCGCCCTCAGCCTCACCCCGCAGCCGCCCTCCGCCCTCACAGGTGCAGCTCATGCACCTCTGCAGCAGCACGTAGTGGCCTGTAGCTGACTGTCTGGGTCAGGGTCCACCTGGGTCACTTACTAGCCGTGGCCCTCAGGCACGTCGTTAAGCTCTCTGTGCCTCAGTTTCCCCTCTGTGAGTGGGGACAACAGTCAGATCCTCCTCATCTGAAGGTCAGCAGGACAGAGCGCTCTGAGTAGCACTTGGTCCATGTGAAGGCTTGGGAAGTAATGACCACGGGATGCTCATATCAGTGTTTGCAAAATGGTCAGTAATAAGAGTAGAAGTTATAAGGACGACCGCTCTGTTCTTGCTTTGCCCTTGTTTTCAGTTTTGTAACTTACAGTCAGCACTGGTCCCTACGGGACGTGCTGGTACTGAGACTTGCCCTCAGGGCCAGCTTTTCTTGTCCCCAGCAGCATCCGCAAAGTGCCCAATAGCATCTCTGAGCTCTCAGAGTACAGCCCGTCCTCCTGCTGTTCCTTTGAGTCATCTAGGAAAGTGGGCCCCATCGAGGCCATTTGAATCAAGTGTGAGGGCGAGTAGATGCTCTCCACACACCGCCACGGTTGGAGCCCTGTCTCAGAGAGCGCAGATGCCATTGATGATGTGGCACCTTGTCCAACAGGAGCTTAGCTTTGTGGGGAGGTAGAAGTGGGAGTTAATATTCCCTGAGTCCCACGTTTGTATTCCCTGTCAGTCTCCCCTCTACCTTAGCTCCATTCCTTCTCCCCTCCCTCAGCCCTGATGTTATTCCTCTGTTCTCTGTTTGGTCGGTCATTCCACAAGCTGCTGTGCCTGTGAGTCCTCCCATGGTACCTGTTACCGTTCTGCAGCCTCTGATAGACACGTGCCAGTCTGGATTCCTGACTGCTTGTCTAAGGTCGCCCACCTTTTAGGTTTTGCTCTGTACCCCTCTCTGGGATCTTCACACCTCCTTCTGGGCCATGCAAGGATAACTGAACACCTAGAGCTCTGAGAATTAGGGTTCCTTTTCCCCCTGGCTTCCCAAATGTGAGGCAGCGCAGGGTGGGGGTGAGCAGTGCACACCCCAGAGCCTGTGTCCAGGATTTCTGTCCACATCACCATTTTCTGTCTGTGACTTATCCCCCAGTGCCCCAGCCTCCTCTTCTGATAAATGAGACATGCCCGTTACTTGGCTATTGGCTCTTAAATCTGAGTCTCCCCTACTGTTCTCCGATGTGTGGTGTTGGTGCTGGGACTCAGTGAACCTCGTTTCTCTTGACCAGCTATTCCCTCTTAGGATCTGCCAGTGGAGGGATATGGAGGAGACCGCAAGGCTGAAGCAGGTAACCAGAGGTCTGTTTCTCCCTCTCTACTTCCTTGACGCCAGCTCCCTGTCCACTTCGTGTTTGTCTCTCGTCTGTTTCCTGTTTGCTCTCTGTGTACTTCCTGTCTGCTTTTTTTCTTTTATTATTCATTTCTGAGAGGCAGAGTTACAGACACAGAGAGGGAGAGACAGAGAGAGAGAGAGGTCTTCCATCCACTGGTTCACTCCCAGATGGCCACATGGGTGGAGCTGGACCAATCCAACGCCAGGAGCCAGGAGCATCAGAAGATGGTGCAGGGGCCAAGCACTTGGACCATCTTCCACTGCTTTCTCAGGCTATAAGCAGAGAGCTGGATTGGAAGACGAGCAGCTAGGACTTGAACCAGCGCCCATATGGGATGCCGGTGCTGCAGGCAGATGCTTAACCTACTGTGCCACAGCGCTGGCCCCTCCTATCTGCTGCTAATCTGCTTTCGGTTCCTGTGAGCCCCAGCTTGGCCACACAGAGCTTCCCCAGCTTGAGGGATGAAAAGGATCTCGGGACAAGGCTGGCATCACTCCTGCCCAGTGGCAGCTGGCACTGGTGGCCTCCTGCCCTCCTCACTGACTGGTCTTCCCTGTCTCAGCCCATGATGTGTTTTATCTGGTTGAGAGAGGGCAGCAACTCATCTCCCGGTTCCCACTTCCCTTTTAACTGGTTGCTTTTGAATTCAGCAGCTGAGTGTTTGCTGCCGATCTTTTCTGGTTCTATAGTGAATGACTCATGTCTCAGATGCTGCGGTGTGGGAGGGTGGAGCCCATGACACGCAGTGAAGGACACCACTGGAGCAGCTTTCAGTGGAGACTTGCAGCTGGGCGTTAATGAATGAGTGACTGCTGTCGGTTGGGCTCCTCCATCCAAGAGCAGCGTGTGGTCCAGGTTGTTGCATTGACTCTTCCTCCTAAGACCCTGGGATACGGAAGGGCACTTCAAAAAAGCAGAGAAAAATGCAAGTCAAATATGTTTATTTTGGTGCAAAAATGTTGAAACCTATGTAGTATCTTTCCATACTTTGCATTTTCCATCAACTTTTTGAAGACCCCTTGGATAAGGTTTATTGTTAGTAATTTTCTTCTGTATCTCTCATTATATTGGAGGTGTGGGCCATTGGCTGTTTCGCCAGCAGCTGGTCAGCTCTTCATATTTTTTATAATGTCTCTGGGGCTCCAGGCTGGTTGCAGATTCCTGGATGGGAGACACTGTCTCCTGTGACTGTGGGAGCAGTGACATCCTGACGGGGGGTACAGAGGTTGCGTCCATGAACCTGGCCATGTGGGCATTGAGCTCCAGCTCTTTTTTCTTTTTTATGATTTATTTTTATTTATTTGAAAGGGACAGTGTGTGTGTGTGTGTGTGTGTGTGTGTGTGTATCTATGTATCTATCTGGGGGGGGGTGGGGAGGTATCTTCTATCTGGTTCCCCAAATGATTGTGGCAGCAGGAGCCAGGAGCCTGGACCTCCATCTGGGTCTTTTGTGTGGGTGCGGGGGCCCGTCCTCCACTGCCTTCCCAGGCCTGTTAGCGGGGAGTCGCCTCGGAAGTGGAGCAGGTGTCGGCTCCCCCTGCTTGCACTGCAGTGCTGATCCCTGAGCGCCCGCTCCTCCCCCTGACCTCATGTGGCTAACTCCCTGGCCCCACTGTAGAACTGCCTGGCCTGCAGTGCCCTCAGGCAGGGCAAAGGAATGGCAAGGTTTTGAATTCAGACAGAACTGGCTTGAACCCTGGCTCTGACCGTCATCAAATTGCTTAATTTATCTGTGGTTCAGGTTCATCATTTTCCAAAAGAGATTACGACTGCTCATCTTACAACTGCTGTGATGATCACCTGGCAGCAGGTAGCGACGCCTGAGCGTGTTGGCCTGCGAATCGTGTGCTTCTCCTTTAAGTGGAATTTGCTCCTTCCATGTGAAAATCGCGACTCTTTGCATGGCAAACCTAGCTGCCAGCTTAGTGGCCACAGTGATGTGATATTTGAGAAGGAAATGAATGGAGTGGTAGTGTGATGGGCAAATGCTGTGTTAATTAAAATGGTGTCTATTAACAGCCCTGAGCAGAAGCCAAAGAGAGACTCAGAAGGAACGCAAGCGGATTTGTTCTCTCAAGCAAGGCAGTTTTAATTGGTAGACATTCATCCGGCAAACATTTATTTAATTTCTCCTGTTAGGTACTGGTGATTTAGCAGTAAACTGGACATCAGAGTCTCTGCTCTCACATGCTAGAGAGAATGGGTGTAAATAATTAGATGAGTGAATCTACGAAGGCTGATTTCAGGAGAAAGTGGCCCTGAAGAAATCTATCAGGGTGACGTGATTACTAACTGGGTGTATGAGTCGGATGTTAGCCAAGAAAACAGAAATCACTCTAGTTATTTCAATGTTGGGAGTTTAATAAAGGGTGTTAGTTATTCAGGTGTTGGAAAACTTGAGAAACCAAACTGGGGGTGGTGAGGCGCCACCCCGGCATGGTCAGGTAATGCAAACATGAACCATGGCCGGAAGCTGTTGGCACGCCTTGGCCTTGAGGGGAAAGGAGGATGTTGGGTTATCCGAGTCCGGAAGCTTAGCTGTCCAGCAAGGCCAAAAATTCTGCCCCAGGAATCTGGGTGGGCAGGTGCCACCTCTTCCAATGAATGCTGCAGGGTGGAGCCGGGAGGGACGCCTGGGTGGGTGCTCCCCTTCCTGCCATCCAGGGCTGCCAGGGCTTCCCACAGGCTGAACGCACACAGCAGTGGGGGCGGGGGATCTTGGTCGATGTTGTTGCCTGCAGTGTGGAGAGGGATGGAGGAAGAGTGGGGTTCCCTGAGCTGGGAAGTCCTGGGAGGAGGAGTCTGCTCTGCTCACACGTGATCACATGTGATGAGCATCCCCAGCAAGCATGAAGGGCAAGGAATGGCGTGGAGACAGATGGGGAACCTTGGGGTGGAGAGAAGCGTGGTGGATGTTCTGGTCCCCGCCTGTGTCCCCAGAGGTGGCCTTTCCCGTGCCACCCTGCCCTGATTAGCACCTACTAGGCCCCTCCCACCCCGGCTCTCTCAGTGCCCTGCCTCCGTGGCCCACAGTACTCGGGTGACGGGAAGTCCCCAGCTGTCAGTCAGGGCCACACTTTGATGGTCGGTGGACTTCCTCTTGCTGGTGGCAGGTGGTCATAGAGAAGGGGGCTGATTTCCGAGTCTGTGGGGTGCAGCAAGTACACGTTGTACCTCCCTTGGGCTTGGAGATACTGGCCCCAAAAGTCCTGACCAGTGTTTATGTTTAGGAATATTTTTGTGTGCCCAGCATGGCAGAGATGGCCAGCCTCTCACATGGGGTCTGAGGCTCCCAGGGCTCTCAGGGCTCTCAGGGCTGTGTGTCACTTCTTTCCAGGAGTCGTGAACCCTGTCTCCACTGCTCTGTCCGAGACTCTCCTTGGGGCTTCCTTGGAGCTGTCTGCCACTGCCATTTGCAGTCAGAGCTTCTTGAGTGACAGGGCACAGGAGTCCTTGTCAGCTGGGGCTTCTTCACCTTCCTCGTTTTGTGCCCAGGGACCCCGCATTCAGCCAAGCTGTAAAAAGCTGCCTAGACTAAACAGGGCCTCGCATCACCCTCAGCACATGGGCCACAGGCTCTACCTGGGGTGGGGGTGGAGAGTGGTGCTCCTGTGTGACATCTTGGGATGAGGGGCGGGCATTAGTGTCTCAGGCCATGGCACATTCCTCAGGATGCAGTGCCATGGCTTCACGAGTGCCTGAATGGAAACGTCGTATTTGTCGCAGTCTGGCCCGAGGACAGGGAGGCCTTGGCAGCCGATGTTTATGAGTTTCCATATAAACTCTCAGAGAAAGCCTGTGCTGCGCTTTGCCTGAGTGAGGTGGGGACAGGAGCATGAACCTCACTCGGCAACTTCAGGTAAAATAAAGGCTTCGGCTACCGTAGAGAAGGCGCTGCATAGATTCCTTGTAAATCAATTTTTGAAAGGTGTGAAATACCTACATAAGAGACCCAGAAGAGAATGAGCCGGTGAAAACAGAGACATCCAATTCTGCATCCGTTTCCTCATTGTGAATGCGTTAGCGTTAACGCCAGCTGTGGACGTCCCCTGACTTCCGAGAAGGTGAAACCTCAGGTCTGGCGGGTTGTGCCTGCTTGGCGCAGCCTGAAGACCTGTCAGCACACACAGGGTGGGGACCCCTGCCTCCTGGGGTCTGGTTGCCAGTCCATTCATGAGCAGATTCACCTGGAATTCAAGCTCTGTGTCTGGAGAATTCAGTCAAGGAAAACCCCCAATTCAGATGTCATCCGGAGTGGTGCTTCTGCTCCGCGCGGCGTTGTCAGAACTCAGACTGCCCCTTGGTGGCGGCACCAGCTAAAGCTTCCTCTTCCAGGGGCCGATGGCTGCTCGCTCCTCTGCCCTGTTGTTTGATCCGCATCCCCTCCACTCTGCCGGCACGTTCAGGAGGAGACCCAGAGGCACACGATGAAAGGGAGCGTGTTGTATGTGTAAACAGGCGTGAGATAATTTCAGCAAAGTTTTGATGTTTTCTTTTTCAATTAACATGTTGTAAGTGTTTTCCTCATGATTTACATATTTGTTGGAATCATGGCTTTGATGGCAGTTTAGTATCACACACACGGTGTAGCTTTAATCATTCATTTAATCATTTCCCTAATGATGGGGTTTTAGGTTGCTTCCAGCATGTTGCTGTTATAAATCATGCTTGTGAGGCACGTATTTGCATATTAATCTCCCTTCCTAGCCCTTGATTATTTCTTTAGAACAGATTCCTTGCTGAAGAATCACTGGGATGGGCATTTTTTAGGGGTTGTAGTGCTCAGCTTCACCAGTGCTTCGTGACTGTTCGCTGTGACCTCCTCAGTGGGTGCCAGTCTCTGGGGGCAGAAGCCATGTCAGTCTCATGCAGGGATGTCCTGGCATGCCACAGTGCTGGAAACACAGTAACCAGGGAGCACAGTTAGATCAGTGATCCAAGGAACGAGTCAGGGTTCTCTCCTGCGGGGAACTCACCACTGGGCGCTGGCCACCTTGGCGGCACCAGGGGACACCTTGATTTCTGAGCACCTTGGAAAATGGACACATCAGCCCCTCCATTGGCTGTGTATTTTCCACAGTCTCCTAGCTGCAGAGGTCTCTCCTCCTCAGAAAGGAAGTGCAAGAAGAGCCTTTTCAAGGCTAAAACCAAAAAACAAACCACAGCCGACACCGTGTGGATGAGTAGAAGGTTGTGTTTGGCAGCATTTGCAGAGGCTGCAGAGAACTGCGCTCCCAGGAGTGGAGTCGACGGAGTGGGGTCATTCGCCTTTTCTACGCCTAGTGCAGTGACCCCTGGGACAACGCCATCAGGTTCCATTTCTCCTCGCGATGGGCAGAGACCTGAGCCCCAGGCTGCAGGTCTGTGACGGGGCGGGAGAGAGCTCTCGGCTGGTGGCGGCTGCATTTGCTGAGCCTGGTCCTGGTGGGCTGCCTGCACGTTGGAGGGGCTTGCTGGGGGCTTTGTTGCCTGTGTCTTTTCATCTGAGAGAAGCACACAGTAAGAAACACACACGCTCACGTCTGTGTTCATGTGGCTGTGGTGGTTGCAACAAAACACAGTAGAAATTTAAATGGTGTAAAGTGAGGGACTTTCTCTTTTGGGCTCTGTACACCAAACGTAAATATATACACATTTGTATGTATATTCATCAGGTCTCAGCAGTTCACCCACATTTGTGGGCCATTTACAGGTTTTTATATATTTATTTTTTTAAAGATTATTTATTTATTTATTTGCAAGTCAGAATTACACAGAGAGAAGGAGAGGCAGAGAGAGAGAGAGAGAGAGAAAGTGAGTGAGAGAGAGAGAGGAGTCTTCCATCCAATGGTTCACTCCCCAATTGGCTGCAATAGCCAGAGCTGTGTGGATCAGAAGCCAGGAGCCAGGAGCTTTTTACGGGTCTCCCACGTGGGTGCAGGGGCCCAAGCACTTGGGCCATCTTCTACTGCTTTCCCAGGCCATAGCAGAGAGCTGGATCGGAAATGGAGCAGCTGGGTCTCGAACTGGTGTCCATATGGGATGCCGGCACTTCAGGCCAAGGCTTTAACCCTCTGTGCCACAGCACCGGCCCATAGTTTTTTATTCTTTTTTTTTTTTTAATTCTTTTTGACAGGCAGAGTGGACAGAGAGAGAGAGACAGAGAGAAAGGTCTTCCTTTTGCCGTTGGTTCACCCTCCAATGGCCGCCGCGGCCGGCGCACTGCGGCCAGTGCACCGCGCTGATCCAAAGCCAGGAGCCAGGTGCTTCTCCTGGTCTCCCATGCAGGTGCAGGCCCCAAGCACCTGGGCCATCCTCCACTGCACTCCCTGGCCACAGCAGAGAGCTGGCCTGGAAGAGGGGCAACCGGGACAGAATCTGGCGCCCTGACCGGGACTAGAACCCGGTGTGCCGGCGCTACAAGGTGAGGATTAGCCTGTTGAGCCACGGCGCCGGCCCAGTTTTTTATTCTTAATGACATATTGTTGGCATCTCTCAAGTTCGTAGGCTGCCTATTCCAGTGAAGAATGAATGGTTTAGTGTCTGGTCGACTTCTAGTATGGGTTACCATCATATAATGGCAGTAGCAGGTACGTGTTGGTGGAGCAGGTGCCTGTAGCATTGTTCTCAGTGGCTGTTTCATCTGTGCTGCTGCCCAGTGAGGTAGAATTCATACTGCTGCTCTGCCGTTTGTGAGCGCAGCTTGCGAGGAAGTGGCTGAGCCAGGACTCAGGGCTGGTGTGTGCCTCCAGCACGTGCACCCTTCTGTCTGCTCACAGTCCTTAGTGACTGTGCCGGGAAGGACCCGGTGGTGCAGATGCTGCTTTCTCGCTGGTGATTTGGAAGGATTGAGAACGCGGGCCTGAGGCTTCATGCTTGTTTCCCTGGGGATTGGGACTGTGTCAGTGTCTGAGTAGGTGTTGCTCAGCGGAGTAGGGGGGAGAAGCACACACAGCAGTGCAGTGGGGTGGGACCCTGCCGCATGTGGGGGTGCGGGCCCTGGGTTGTGCACCCTGCCCCCGTGGGATGCACAGTGGCAGGGAGGACTGTGGCAAGAACGGGAGGTGGCAGGACTGTGGTCTGTGGTTACGGGGGCTCCTTCCCAACCTTCCCCAGGCTGTGTCGACGACCTGGGGCCAGCTCTGGGTCTGTCCTCACAAGGCTCTCCCTGCTGCGAGATCTGGGAGGTTCACTGGGGAGGGGTGTGGCCTTTGTGGTGCTGAGCTCGGGACCGAGTGGAACCTGGTCCCATCCTTGCTTTGCTTTGCAGGGACTCAGAGCCGCGGGGCCGTGGACAGCCTGCAGAGGTTCTCCTCACTGCCAGCCTACCTGCCCACAAGCCTGCGCATCTCCCACGCAGACGAGGCCTTCTTCCTCAAGGAAGCCAACCAGGACGTCACGAGGAATGCCAGCCTGCAGGCTCGGGCGGAGCCACTGTTCATCTACCGCGCCAGGAGCCCGCCTCTGCTCAACGCCAGCTACGGCCCGTTTTGGGCTGCCAGGCCGATCCCGCAGGAGCTCCTGGTGCCCCCTACACCCTTCGGGAGTGCAGAGAACTTCCCCTTCAACTGGAAGCTGCGGTCCCACATCCTTGACAGCTCCATCTACTCCAACAGGCCCAAGGTGCAGACGCTGTTCTATGTGGCGGGTATGGGCTGGGGCGAGGACGACCCTGATGACCACCTGCCCTGCGTCAAGATGTTCGCCTTCCCCGAGACCAGGGAGGTGGCGGCCAGCTGCCGGCTGCAAGGGGCCCCGGGACTGTGCGTGGCTGAGCTGGAGCTGCTGCCCGAGTGGTTCAGCTCAGGTCTGGACCTGGAGCCCGAGGAGGAGATCCCGGCCCTGCTGGGCGGCACGGCCATGGAGCTCTTCTTCACGCTGTACGCGGCTGATGGGGCTGGCCGGTGCCCACTGGAGGAAGAGGGCCAGTGGGAGAACAGGATCCACGCGGGCCCCGAGGGCGCCCCCCAGGCACAGCCCGCCCGCGAGAGGGTCGGGAGCGTGGTGGTCTACCCCACCCAGGACGATCTCAAGTGGTCTCTGCTGAGCCTCGATGACAACCTGGCACTCTCCGTCCCGCTGAACCTGGTCCGCGAAGGGGACACGGCCACCTTCTCAGTCTCCCTGACCAGTGGCTCCACGGCAGACCAGTTCACCCTGAGGTAAGAGGACTCGTCTCGGTTGCCGATGGGCTGCCAGGAATGCAGCGGGCGCGGGGCCTCTGCCGAGCACTGCTGCTGCTGCCTGCCCCTGCCTGCCGGGAAGGAGCGGTGACGCGGACTTTGTCTGGCGGTTGTGGGCGGGGGGACCCTGTGGGGTGGACTTGGGGATCTTGGGGGGACGAGGAGGGAGGAGGTACAGAGTTACAGTGTCACAGAAGGTGGGCTGTGTGACTGTGACGAGGACAGCAGCCTCTGAGTCTGCAAGTGACCTCAGCGAGGAGTCTGTGCCCCCACGGAGAGTGGGGACGGCTGCTCTCTACCAATGATTGCGTCTCACAGGGATGGCTCTCGGGTCCTTGAGACAGGCACTTCTGAGTGGCAGCAGACAGCTGGCCTGTGCTCACAGTCATGAGATAGTAAATGCCTCGGGAGAGGGACGGCAAGGGCCTGTGGTCAGGTGTGCACTGGCCTGGGCAAATGGTCAGTTCTCCTGGCCACACCGAGCTTTCTCAGGCAGGTACTTGAAGGGGCTGGCGGTGGCCCCAGGACACAGCCTTCCATGCCAGAGTTTGGTGTGGTCTGTCTATTCAGGGGCTCACGTGGAGTGGTCATGTGCTGGGAGTTCTGCAGGTCTCGGGGTTCAAGGCACTGAACAGTCCATAAGCTTGGCAAAGAGCTCCGTGTGACAGGGTGGGGGTCGGGATGCTTTTTCTAGAAAGGCTGAGATGGTAAACGGGCCTTGGGGGCCGGACAGTCCCGGTGACAGTGCCACTGGTACAGCAAGAAAACAGCGCAAATGTGGGTGTGGCCGTGGTCCCAGCAGAGGGCTGAACCTGGCCCCTGCTCACTGAGCCCTGTGGTAGATGGGCAAGTTGAAGTTGAGTGGTAGAGACCACGACACCTGCAGAAACCCAGGGATGCATCGTGTGGCTGCAGCAGGCAGAGACATTGACCGTGAGCCAGACCTGAAGGACAAGGGGAATCTGGGGGCGGAGAAAGACGGGGTCTAGCATCAGGGAACAGGTGCAGTCAGGAGACTGAGACCACACACGGCTGTGGAAGGGGAGTTTACTGTAAGGACGATTAATGTAGGTACAAAGCGAGGTTAAACAGGTGAGAAGATGGAGGTACTGGGGGTTAGGGAAGCCACTGCCACGCGGACTGGGAAGCAGGAAGACATGCAGTCACAGAGGTGAAGTTGGAACAGACCATCTAACCGCCCTGCTGCCCCGAGGTGGCGGCCAGGCAGAAGCGTGGCAGGGACCCCGACCTCCAGTCATGCGCAGGGGTGAACGTGGCAGGGACCCCGGCCTCCACATGCAGGGGTGAACGTGGCAGGGACCCCAACCTCCACACACAGGGGTGAACGTGGCAGGGACCCCGACCTCCACACACAGGGGTGAATGTGGCAGGGACCCCGACCTCCAGTCATGCGCAGGGGTGAACGTGGCAGGGACCCCGACCTCCACACACGGGGTGAACGTAGCGGGGACCCCAACCTCCACACACAGGGGTGAACATGGCAGGGACCCTGACCTCCACACACAGGGGTGAATGTGGCAGGGACCCCGACCTCCAGTCATGCGCAGGGGTGAACGTGGCAGGGACCCTGACCTCCACACACAGGGGTGAACGTGGCAGGGACCCCGACCTCCACACACAGGGGTGAATGTGGCAGGGACCCTGACCTCCAGTCACGTGTAGGGGTGAATGTGGCAGGGACCCCGACCTCCAGTCATGCGCAGGGGTGAATGTGGCAGGGAACCCCAACCTTCGGTCACGCACGGGGTGAACATGGCAGGGACCCCGACCTCTAGTCATGCGCAGGGTTGAACGTGGCAGGGACCCTGACCTCCACACACGGGGTGAACGTAGCGGGGACCCCAACCTCCACACACAGGGGTGAACATGGCAGGGACCCTGACCTCCACACACAGGGGTGAACGTAGCGGGGACCCCGACCTCCACATGCAGGGGTGAACGTGGCTGGGACCCTGACCTCCAGTCACGTGCAGGAGTGAACGTGGCAGGGACCCCGACCTCCACACACAGGGGTGACCGTAGCGGGGAACCCCAACCTCTGGTCATGCGCAGGAGCTTCCTGAGAGCCTGCCTGGGCCTCAGTAAGAAGCCCTGTGCAGAGTCAGCAGCCTCTGCAGGGTGAAGCTTTGGAGTTGACACAGCTGGGGGCCTTGGCGTGGGGACAGGCCTCTCACCATGTTCTACTCACAGGATGCCCGGGGAACAGTGGGCCGTGACGCTGCCACACGCCAGCTGTGTGCCCTGGGGAAAGCTCCGAGCACCTCTGGGTCTCAGTTTCCTCATCAGGGAGATGCGTAGTGATGGATGGGAGCTGTCTCCTGGTTTTTTTTTTTTTTTAGATTTATTTATTTATTTATTTGAAAGAGTTACAGAGAGAGAAAAAGACAGAGAGGTCTTCCATCTGCTGGTTCACTCCCCAAGCTGGGACTGGGCCAGGCTGAAGCCAGGAGCCAGGAGTCTGGGTCTCCCACGTGGGTGCAGGGTCCCAAGCACGTGGGCCACCTTCTACTGCTTTCGCAGGCCATTAGCAGGGAGCTGGATTGGAAGTGGAGCAGCTGGGACTCGAACCAGTGCTTATATGGGTGCCAGCACTGCAGGTGGCGGCTTTACCTGCTGTGGCACGGTGCCGGCCCCTCTCCTGGGGTTTTGTGAGGATCCAGTTACCGATGTTCTTCCCAGTGCACGCCGTGTCGGGTGTTAGCCTGTGGTGTCTCCCTGCCATTCAGGCAGCCAGTGGACACAGAACTCCTGACACGAGGGCGCCTGGTTTGTGGGTGCAGAGACCTTGCTGTGAGTCTGACGTGAGCCTTCTGGTTCACATGGGTTTGGGGTCTGGTTGCTCAGGTGCCTGCCGACAGGGCTCCAAGGCCCTGGCAGGTCCCAGGTAGGTGGAGCAGCTTGGGAGAGCCTCTGAGTCGGTCTTTGGTCGAGGAGGACTTGGGACTTGATGCTACGCTCTGATGGAGGGGGAGGGGTCAGCTCTTGCTCTCCTAGGGAGGGGGAGACCCAGGAGCTTCACTCAGCGTCAGTCAGTGCCAGGAGGGACCAGGGGTCAGGGGCCAAGGGGCGACTTCCTGCTGCTGCCACTCAGCGTTCCCTCTGCCAGGGCAGACATCACTCATCGCAGCAGCACTCACTCCCCCTGCCAGGGCAGGCATTAGTAATTGAACACAGCACTCAGCACTCCTGCCAGGGCAGGCATTAGTAATTGAACACAGCACTGAGCACTCCCCCTACTAGGGCAGACATTGGGGACAGCATTGAGGCAGTTCTTAGTGATCCATGAGGGAAGCGGACTCACCAGACTAAACTTGCCTGCTGCTCCCAGTCACCAGGGGAAGGGAGGGCAGCTGGTCTGGTGGGCAGGGGAGCACGTGGGGCAGGAGTGGCACAGAGCCCTCGCTGACCTCCACGGAGGACGTAGGCCCAGCCCCCGCTGTAAGCTCTTTCCAGGGTTCACTCCTAATGCGCTGTCAGCAGACAGCCCAAGGAGGCAGGTTCTCCGATTACTCCCACTTTTCCGAGCCTCAGGGAGGTTCCACAGTTTGCCTAGGGCCAGTGGGGAGCGGTTGGTCTGAGCCCCAGTGGGCCAGGTCCAGAGCTCACACCCTTCTCCCCTGCAGACAGAAGGGCACCGTGCGCCGCCCTGCATGTGGCTGGCCGACCCAGAGCCGAGCGCTGACTCAGGGGGAGACTCAAGGGGACCCAGCCTGCGGACCACAGAGGGCCTCGGAGAGTTATCTTGTTGTTAAAAAGCGATCCGTCACTTTCCTCTTTTCCCTGCACAGAAGTTAATTTAGAGCTGAAATGGACTTGATGTCGTCTTTGCCCGAGAATCGGTGTGAACAGCTGGCCTCCCAGGAGTAGCACTGGGGACCCTTGGTTCTGGGCTGCCAGCCTGCTGGGTCCGGCTTGGGTTGTGGAGCCACAGAAGCAGGAGAGGGAGAGGGGCCAGAGGAGGTAGTAAAGCCAGGAATCTCTCACACGTTGTCTGTTTTTCTTTTTTAAAGATTTGGTTTTATTTATTTGAAAGAGTTACAAAGAGAGAGGATGAGATAGAGACAGAGACATCTTCCATCTGCTGGCTCACTCCCCAATTGGCCATAGTAGCCAGGAACATGGAACTCCATCCAGGTCTCCTGTGTGGGTGGCAGAGGCCCAAACACTTGGGCCATGTTCCACTGCTTTCCCAGGTGCTGTTCTGTTAGCAGGGGGCTAGAGCGGCCAGGCCTGGGACTTGCAGCCATGTGAGATGCCAGCATTGCAGGTGGTGGCATAACCTGTGCACCAGAGCCCTGGCCCTGGGGGTCTTGGTGTACTCCCAGCCTGGAGTTTGCAAACAGGTGCCATGGCCACATGCAGCCTACAGATGTGTGCTTTGTTCTTTAATATACTGAGGAGAGCTGCCAATGGGGAGATTTCACAAACCATCTCTTCCAGAGTCTGGGAGGTATGGCAGCTTGGCAACAGTTGGCTGTAGCTTCCCTGTACATGTCACTCTCTGTCTACTCCACCCCAGTCCCCACCACTCCCCTTTGTCTCACACCTGGCCCACCTCACTCACCTATGTCACCCACAGGACTTCTGGGAATATGTGAATTGTGAAACGGCTGATCCAGTATTAGAAACAAGGGGATGCAGTGTGTAAGAGTAGCGAGATTCTGAGCCCTGTAGGCAGCATCACCAGCTGGGTCACTGTGTGTGTGTGTGTGTGTGTGTGTGTGTGTAGGGGGAGTCACAGCGAGCAGAGGTGCAACACAGGGAGTGAAGCCACCACTCCTCGTTGGCAGGATCGGGGTCAGGTGCTTTGACTGCAGGACTCCAAAGGTGCACCCCAGGTGTCCAGTAGTGGTCATCGCTGTACTCCCCAGGTGTCCAGTAGTGGTCATCATTGTGTACCCAGGTGTTCAGTAGTGGTCATCGCTGTACTCCCCAGGTGTTCAGTAGTGGTCATCATTGTGTACCCCAGGTGTTCAGTAGTGGTCATCG